>JAQBSW010000773.1:0-170044 GCA_029291075.1 Eudiplozoon nipponicum | reverse complement strand
AAATACAATGGGATTGGTGCTTACTTTAAGCTCGCAAGCTTGATTTAAAGAATTGTTATCACCACTCGCGCAATCAATTATTTTTTAACCTAGCAAAACTACCATCAGTCACACATACTCACGTGGCTCGTCCGTTGTTGAGACATGCGTCTCTTACCTTTAGTAGACGGGCATATATTTTATGTAATTTACAGGTAATATTGGCTGAACTATTTCTGAGCAGTCATGACATCAAATTTTTGCGCGTTTCGCCACACATATATTTAAGTAATTCAATTAAACTATTATTGATTACCCAAATGGTGCTAAAATTATTTAAATCATGCTTGCGAACTTGAAGTAAACGCAATCCCACTGTATTTAAGCAGTCATGGAACAACTTAGCAAACCTATTGTTAGACGAAAGTACTCACGTTACTCGACCTTTCCTGATCATCATCATAGAACGACGGCAAACTGACTAGCATGGATCAAACCACAATCCATATATATGGAAAGCAAAATTAGATATGCGAAACTCACCACTAGTAGTCTCGCATATATTGTACTTGACTCAAAATGTTGGCTACATAATTTCCATGCGGTCATGAACATTTGGCACACATATGTAGGTAATGCAATTAAACAATTATTGATTGCCCGGTTGGTAGTTACAATTCTTTAAATAAAGTTTGCGAGCTGGAAGTAAACACAAATCCCATTGTGTTTAAACCGTCGTCGAAAAATAAAGGATAAGAACCGTCAATCACACGTTTTGACAATTTTGGACTTCCATGATCAACATCAAAGACATTTCCAGTCAATTAGAATGTATATCATAAAACTAGTTTGCCGTCGGTCTCTGGTGATGATCGTGGAATGTCGAAACGCGTCAATACGTCTGTCTGATGGTAATTTGTTGTTGTTCGTCAAGTAGTCAAATAAAATAGGATTTATGTTTATTGCAAGCTCGCAAACTTGATTTAAACAAATTTTACCACCACACGCGCAAGCATTGATTGTTTCGTTGCATTACCTAGATATAACAGGCGCCAGCCGAAAAATTTGATGTTCGTGATTGCATATAAATTGTGCAGCTGACATTTACAGTCAAGTACAACGTATGCGAGACTATTAAAGATGAGAGCAGCAGATAACGTTTATCTTTCCATATAAATGGAGTGCGTCGTGCTCTAATGATGATCATCGGTAGTCGAAACGCGTCATTTCTTCTGATTAACGGTAGTTCTGCTATATTTTCGACGACTGGTTAATTTAAATGTGAATGGCTTTTACTTCAAGCTCGCAAACTTGATTTAAATAAAGGAAAGTACTAAACCTATTCGAAAAAAAATATAATGAAATTATGCCTTTATTAATGCTGGACGGCCGACATCATAGGACAAGATTAGGTGAAATTTTTTATTGTTATACAAAACGAATTGAGTGTGGTCCCATGCCGAGTTCTCTAAAGCGCAATGGGTAGTAATTAATTAATAAAAATCATCAAAGAGCAGAATTATTTTTTTATTTTGTAATTCGAGCGGATCTTCATTACTCGATGTGATAGATTGTTTATTATGCTCCTATATAAGAGATTTCACATCGTGCTATTATAATGAATAGATTATAAAGCGAAAGTAGATTTTCTGTATGTTGCTGAGATTAAATGAAGTAAAAATTAATAAAGTAAAACTGTTGCTTTGTTTTCGATATAACGGGAAGTTTTGATAAGTAAAACATTTTCTTTAGCATTTTTCATGGTTTTAGAATAATAATAATAATAATAATAATAATAATAATAATAATAATAATAATAATAATAAATATTATTATTATAATAGTGACAATTTAAAAGAAAAAAAATTTAATGACGTTGTATGAAGTGGTGGATCTGGTTTAGAGTGAGAAATCTGCCAAGAAAACGCCAAACAAGCCACTTCGACCTCGAATGGATACATGACTTAGACCAAGTTTACTTCACTGCAAGGTAACTTGAGCAAAAAAGCCACCTTGCAGTTTTTATTGTAATACTCTATAAAAAGTACAAGCGTTGTAGTTAATTCAGTCAGCCTCAGATATAACAATTAAAATGTTGACTTATAAAAATCTGCGTAAGCTTTTCATTAAACAGGATTCGGTGCTGTATCGCGCAAGATTTTTAACCCAGTAATATTCCGTGCATGCACACCAAAACCTGATTGACAATCTATCTCCATGCTGTGTTTTACTTCAACCGATTTTCGCTTTGTTATCATATTTTTTATCTTGAATGTAACACCAATCAAGTATTGTCTGAGAGAATGATGCCCCCCCTGGACAAATGGTCTGAAGCCATTTTTAAAACATGACTGAAGCATTTCAAACTGTAGGGCTTAACTAGTTTGTCTAAAAAGAAACTTCAGCACATTAACTGAAAATAATTGTGGCACCTTACATTCTGGCTCGAGACATTTATACGCTACTAAAGATTAGAAGCCAATTAAGCGGATGTAAATAATGTTCTCTCAGTTCTGAGTTATTCAACGGATTCTTGATGTTAAATTTGGACATCTAAAAAGTAAAAAAATTTAATTTATCATGTGTACGTGCTGAAGCTTCTTGATGTAATTTTTAAACTTCGCACATTAAAGGCACTGAAGGTAATAATAATACTATCTATTTCTTACTATGTGCTTCCTCGTAACTAACGCTAACTCGAAGCCTTGTATGAAAAATGATGATGACTGTATCATATTTGAACTGACAAGATTCATGCTAATATTGCCGATATGACTAACTGGAGCTCATCCACCATCGGGGCACTACTGAAAAAATATGCTCATAAACGGTAAGCGGCATTTTCTGGGATAGCTGAAGGTTAGAGCAATAGATTCCGTAGCAAATGTGCCCAGGTTCGTGTCCTCTCTGAGTCAAATTTACGCAGTACTTGATGAGTTCCCAATGCGGAAGAAACCGGCCTATTGGATGAATTAACTTTACAAAACTTTAAATTAATTAGTATATATTGACAAACTTTGTATATTAATGGTTATGTGTTTGTATTAAGATCGCCACTTTGCTTATAATAAATGGTATCTCCGCCAGCTCATAAAATAAACGTTTATTTATACAAATTTTAAATTCAATACCAGTTCCCCATGTAGCATGGTGTATGAAATATAAAGACAGATTGGGGATTGTGTGTTGAAACTATGAATCTAAATGGATGCTAAATAAGCTCCATTAGTTAGTATTAAACTAAATAATGTGTGTAGTGTGCGGCAGGTTGGCTCAGTTTTTAGAGCACCAGAATACGAAGCAAACGTGTCCAGGTTCGTGCCCTGTCTACGTAAAATTTTGGACAGCACGGGACTTTTGCTCATTAAGGACGAACCCAGTCTACTGGATGAAATTCCTTTTCTACACTATACAATGTCTGGTTTATATTAACAAATGTATGTACATAATGTGTTTACTGTTTATATCAAGAACGCAAACTTCATTAAATCAAATTATTCTTCTTTTTAAAAAAATTGATTTCTCTGCATGTGTACATTTTACTATAGGAAATTCGTACCTTTTTTGGAATATCTTTGTCAAACGACTTATTGTCGCACCAAACAGAAAAAAGTAAAGAAGGGACGCTTAACCATTAATATTCATTGCACAAATATGCACAAATATATATGCACTTTTGTGTAAACCAATGCCAATATGTACCCATATGCCAAGATATATATCGGAATATATTTTTATAAAAGTATATGCATGTTAATGCAGGTGGTATTAAGCGTTTGAGTACAAAAGTTGGCTTTAAATTGTTGACCGTGAATTACATGGCTTATCCTTCAGGTTATATTTGAAATTATTTGTTACTTATCGCGGAAAACCTAATACACGATTGATATATATGATACTTCACCGCAAAAAGCAAATTTAACATTATTCTCCTAAATTCACTCAATTTCGATAATAGTAGCTCTACATTATATCAAAACAAAAACTTAAATTTAATTTAATTCAATCAAATTCGGTTCAAATAGAGCCAAAATAATAGACACTTAACGCATTAGATCTATTTGGTCGCACAACATAGGAAACCTGACGTCCGTCATACGTACTCATTTAATTCATATTTCAATTATATTTCGAATTACATCCAGTTATTACTTTCGCTCGTATTTGTTCTATAATTAGACATTTTGCATACTTCCATAGATTTTCCGTAAATTTGCAAGGCGCAAAGCAAATTAATTTTATCTCTGTCAAACAGAAAACTAGGCTCATTCTATTAGCTCTCATAATAGATATTTAAAATAATTGCAAATTATAAAAGACTTTTATAATATTATGATATAATCACACAAAGAGCTTCGTGTTGCAAATATTGACACTCCGAAACATTAATCATAATCGAATGTGAAATAAGTATTGCGTACCTAGCAACAAATATATTGATGTAAGATTCGAGTGATTCACCAAAATCAGGAGGAACGAAAGATATACACTCATATGCACATACGTTTTGTGCTTAACATCAACTCATCAACGGAACTAAGCCATATTCATACTATATATTTGATCAAGACGGTCGAATTAGTTTGATTTGCTGGAGTAACGGGTGTTCACTATAAGGTATAATTCTCAATATTTGTACAATTTAGGTGATCTCGTAAAATTTAGTGTCGACACCTGACACAGGCGCGGTATATTAAAAACCATATTGTTGGCACATTTTACAAGCTCGGAATATTTTATGTACATTTGAGAATAATTACTTCGATTTCACTATGATTTAATTGATCATAAATGTCCTTGTTGCAAAGGAGATCCAAAATAATGTTAATTTTAAAATATAGGCACATCAGCACATACTTTATATTAATTGTTCACGTCTTACATCGAAAAATATACCTCGCTCTGCATGTGAAGTATTGCTCATCATCGACAAACTAAATATCAAGCTTTCAACTTGGAAACTACTAGCACTTGGATGGTGAAGCGTAAAAAAATGCTTTGATTTTAAATTTGATTCTGAAAAATGTAAACTATGGGCATAATTCTGCTTTATTTTTAGATTCCGCAGAAGTGATTTCATCTAAATTGTAAAACTGCATGCAATTCAAAATCATATACCAACTGCATTTGCGCACAATCACCTCTGCATTACTGTAACACTGGAACTTTAATAGCCTGCTTGTCAATGTTAGTGCCTCCTATCTTGACAAGGAATTGCTGGCCATTGCCTAATGTAGAAAGAATTGCACAACTCTGCACAATGTATTGAGCGCACATTATACACGCCTTCCAAACAATTCAACTTCACTCGACGAGGCCGACTAAATCAGAGTGAGATAACGTTCTATTTCCGGGCATACATGTCTTAGTAGATGAACCCAAGTCAGTATGACCAAAAGTTGTTCTCCGATAGTCATTAAAATTGGACGAAGCAATATTCTAAATGTATGTGTGAAACGACATTATAAAAAACGAATTTTCATACATATGGTCAAATTTAGATTGAATTTCATTAACACGATAAACATAATACGCATCGTGCTTGTTAATGTTATCGAATTTAAACCAAAACGAAGACCTGTTCTGAACGTTAACCTGAAGAAACGTTTTCTAAATTAAAGAAGAATTACAGCAGAATAAACGACCAGAATTTAACAATAATTGATTGCACGGGTAGTGGTAACAATTCTTTAAATCAAGTTTGCGAGGTGGAAGCAAACCTTAATCCCATTGTATTTAACCAGGAGTCGAACAACATAACAAAACTACCGCAGACGACCTTCCATGATCATCATCAGAGTACGACGGCAAACTTACTATCGAGGATCAAACCGCATTCAATATATATGGAAATAAAATTTAGATATGCGACTCCTACCTCTAGCAGTCTCGCATACATTGAACTTGTTAATGTTCGTGACTGCGAGACGTTATGCGAGACTGCTAGAGGTGAGAACCGCATATCTAACTTTGATTTCAATATATATTTAATGCCGTTGATCCTCCATAGTCAGCTTGCCGTCGTACACTGATGATGATCGTGGAAGGTCGAAACGCGTCAGTACGTTGCTGCTGGCGCTAGTTTTGTTATGTTTTTCGACGAATGGATAAATAAAATGGGATTGGTGTTTATTTCAAGCTCGCAAACTTGATTTAAAGAAACGACCACAATTTTTGTTTATTCTTTGTTGGTCACCTAGTGAAAAATTAGTTTAAATTTGACCTTAACTTGTTACTCCTTGCGCAACTGTGTTCGCTAGTATTTTCGGTGCACATACTTGCTTTTATAATATTAACTCATTGTTCTACTCATACATTATTTTAGAGGTCAGTAACTCCTTATGTAAAAATAAATTGAAAACTTATTTGGACGCTCGAATTTTTGCTGCTTGTTTAGACTAATAATTTTCGGACCACCGCGACCAGTATCAGACATAAAAATACAGACGTGGCACCGCCCAATGCCTTTGAGTTGTTAATAACCAAAATTTAATGGAGATATAATCCGCGAAGGTCGGGACAAATGTGCGAACTAAACGAACATTGGTTGCGCGAGTGGTGATAACAATTATTATAATCAAGGTTGCGGTCTTGAGATAAACACCTGACCCATTAATTACTTACACATGTCAGTATAAACTAAGAATTGTATAGTGTAGAAAAGGCAATTCATCCAGTAGACCGGTTTCATCTTTATTGGGAACTGATTATGTACTGGCCAGTATTTGCCGCGAACAGGACTCGAACCTGGGCACGTCTGCTTCGGAATCTGATGCTCTAACCACTGAGCCATCCTGCCGCACACTACACTGCACAATTTTCAGTTATATATTAAATAAAATAACTTGGTTAGTCAATTTTTCCTTTAGGTATAACGCATATGGCACCAGATTCCGAAGCAGACGTGCCCAGGTTCGAGTCCTGTCCGCGGCAAATTCTGGCCAGTACATGATGAGTTCCCAATAAGGACGAAACCGGTCTACTGGATGAATTGCCTTTTCTACACTATAAAATTTTTAGTTTATACTGACAATTGTAAGTAATAAATGGGTCAGGTGTTTATATCAAGACCGCAACCTTGATTATAATAAATGTGCGAACTGTTGTGCCCAAAGAAGACAAGGCGTCAACTTCCTTCGAAACACCTATGTGCGAAAGCTTCCAGATTGAATATTTTTAAGATGTGATGAATTCTATTTTTACAGCTGAGCTAACAGCTAGGCTTGGAGTTACATTAGAGGTTTCGGAGAACCTGAATTATGATCGGTCATGTAAACCCATAGGATTGGACGGTGTGTAAAAACATCAGGAATCACAGGTACAGGCTATGACAGAAGACTTAATCAGAATTGAAAAAAGCATGGCGATTACAGAAGCTCTGCTGACAGTTCAGGAAGAGATTCGCGATGTACGTAGAGAAGTCTCATATATAAAACAATAAATTAAAGATAGAGCGAAAAATAGATCGCAACCTTAGTGTCAGCATAAGGAATTTGGTCGTCGAGTGAGTCACATATGCCACCGTTTTAGAGGGCCACACGGAGGATGCAAGTCACATTTTGATATGGAAGGAGTGCCAAGTGCCAAGATTACGGCTGTCTATACTTGCATTTAGGTGGTCCCATATGCTAAGGCAGCACCAAATCGGTTGAGAGAAATTCTTTACTGGGAAAATCGAAGATCCCAAGCTAGGAAGAGGTTATATTTCAAAGGTTCCATTATATGCCCAAGGCATCCTTAAGGCGAAATCTAAGTTTGCGACGATACAGGATAGCAACGAGACAGCCCGCAAAAGGGTTCGTTACTAACTATATAAAGATCTGGAGAACATTGCCGGGCTTTTTAATAATAAATACATCATTCGAGATGAATTGAGTCAACTTGAATTTTTAATTGACACGGATGCTGAGGTAAGTATAGCAAGGTAATTTTTGGTGGGAGCAGATTACCTCACATTTGATTACAACTAAAGGCACCCAATGGTAGTCCAATTGTGGTTAAGAGGCTAAAAGAACTGTCGGTAACATTTGGACAGAAATCTTCCTTAAAGTGGAATTTTCTGAAAGCCGACTTGAAATATCATATCATTGGAATGCATTTCTTAACCCATTTGAGTCTGTCATTATATTCCAAAACCAGGATCATTGGTGAAATCGCGAAGGCGTTCACACATACTAAGTATGGAGCCTTATTGATTAGATCAGTTCGTTTATCCCGATTCACAGTCGCAAATGACTTGGCTAATATCACAAACACCTTGCAGTGTTTTAACCTTTTATTGCCGAACCAAATAGATTGAAGACAGGATTAGAGCACCAAACAGAGTTGTAAGCTTTGTTGTTCTGTTTAATCAAAGCCTAAAATTAGGCACAACATAAACAACAGAACATCGTTGCCGAATTTCACCAATTGCGCAGAGAGGGAATTTGTAGGAGGTCAAATTCATAGTTTGCTTCCCTAATAGAGGTAGTTCGTAAACCTGAACCTGGACACGGGAGGGTTTTTGGGATCTATAGTCTATTATTCCCAGTAAACGATCGTGACTCTTATCCTCTCCATTACCAGAGAAATCTGTTCCGAGGCATGATGGGGTACGCGGTTTATACAAATTTATATCTCCAGAAGGCGCATTATTTCATATCGATTAAGGAGAGTGCTGTACCACTCACCGCAGTTGGATTTCCATGTTGAGAATTGCATGAATTTCTTTGAATGTTTTTGGTTTGATAAATGCCAGTCAGACATTCCAGTGTCTGGCTGAAGAAGCTCTTCAGAATTGTCCACTTTCGACGATGTACATAGACAAAATCATCATTTTTTTCTCTAGTATGCTGCGTATGACATTTTATTTCTCTATTTTGATTTTTACAAATCTTGATCTACACAATATAATCCTGCTATTAATTTGTGTTTTGAATCGTGCATATTGGAAACTTTCAGGAACAGGTAATTTAATAATTCTGTTTTTCGCGTCAAATCTTTTTCCAGGATATTGACTCAGGTGCATTGTTATGTGAGATGCATACACTCCGTTGTCTATTACTAAATTAATCAAATATATGTTTAAGTTTGATTCACATGCAAGCTAATCTTAAGTTCAAAGACACTGACAATTTAGCACACTTAATAGATGTGGCACAGAAAACCAACTTATCAGACCCATATAGGTGTATTAAGACTGAATCCGACTTGGCGTCTATAAAGTTCTCTTTACTAATAGGTTTGGAGTCTCTACAACAAATATCCTCCTCGCAACGCCATATGTAGAGGAAGATATTTCCTCCGACAAAATTAATGTAACATTTATTGATAAATTTAAACCATTGTGGCTGATTGAAACGAATGTTATTTTCTTTTAAATATTCCTTTCAATCAGACATAGTGGTTTAAATTTAGCAATGATTGTTACTTTTATTTTGTCGGAGGAAATATCTTCCTTTACAACAGGTAATTTAATTATTCTGTTTTTCGAATCAAATATATTTGCAGCTCAAACATTTTTTGTGCATTGTTGCGTAAAGTTTACATTCCATTGCCTATTTATTGATTAACATTGAGGCTCAACTTAAGTGCGATGACATTGATAGCATAGTGCAAGGAGTCACAGATATGAGCTTGATAGAGGTAGTAGGAAAGAATATTCCGTCAGACTCCTATAGACATACAATGACTGGTAAGGACTTTGCGTCTATAGGGCTCTCATTTGCAAAGTATCGCATTTTAAGCTATTGTAAAACACCCCGGCTCCAAGTAAATGCCATAAGGCGTCACAAAGTCAGTTAGAAGCCAATATGGCTGAGATTATTACTGTTATGCGGGCCCTTATTAGGACCGGTATTGCGTTCTACGGCAAATGCTGAGAAAGTAAGTTAGTGTAGCAGTGTTTAGTAATACTCCTAGAAAATTGAGACTAGCTCTGCTTGACTGGCTGTTGTTCCTTCTGTTTTGGCGTTCACATAAGTGGCGTCGAAACTGTGTGAAGGCTGATTAACTGGCACACGTGAAGGTCCCATAAGTGGATGTTGCTCCGTCTCACTAGTTGTGCAGCAACAAGATTGGCGGGGCTGAAATTAACACTCTGAGTAAAGCAAGTCCAAAAATCAGCGTAGGTGACAGCCAGTATGACAGGTGACAGCACGCAAACGTAGCGCACTGCAGAAGGCAAACCCGACAACTGACTTGCATGATAAATTCACCGTTTTTAAATACTCTTGAAATTGAAAGCTCGCACGTCATTGGTTAATGGAACATTTCGCTTGTTTTAATTGATGTCGTGTAAATTGAATTTGAATTTCATTTGCGCAATATGTCGGCGAATTATTCTTGAGCCGTTACATCACTTTCCCCTCTGAAAAAAGAAAAATATTTCTCTCGGCGAGGCTTGATAAGATATGTAGGACAGAGTTCGAACCAAGTTAAGCAACTGGTTATTATTCTGCCCATAGCTATAAAAAATATACCGTAAATGCTGGGCTGATGTATGCCTGTTGGTTGCATCAACAATGATATGATGCCATATAACCACTAGGAATGGCTACACAAATTTTTAGCTGAAGTGGACGGTCATAACGCGTGAGGCAAAACAGAGCAGTGTTAGATTTGGGAGCCAAGGCGTGAGGATTTCAAAGTAGATTGCCACTGAGGTTGCCAGGTTTAAGTTGAAACCTGGGCAGGCTGGATCGATGTGTTTGAATACGACCAAAGGAGCTAGTGTTTGCTCGACGTTGTGGTCAGGATATTTGTAGAGTGGTCACTGTGCAACTCATGAAGTTAAGATATGCATTGAAAGTGGCCTGTAACATGATATGAAGCCGATAACTAGTTAACGGTGCTCTAAGTAGCATGAGCTCACGTGTGAGCCATACTTTACAATGTAAAAATATATACATGAAAAGGGAAAGTTAACGACAAAAATGTGTACTCGAACATTGCTGTAGAAATGGCGCAAAACCAAACAACTGTTCAAAAATGCTACACAATTGTTAGCTAAGGACAGTTAGTTATATCACGTGAGACAAGTGAGTGTGAGAGGAAAAATGAATCATGTGGATTCATAGAGGTCACGTTGCGTGAGATAAACGGTTTCAACCTGTCTTTACTTACTGATGAAGGGTTCTCACCTTGCATGATAAAAAAGTATTATGGCTGTCAGAGCACAATCGGCTAAGGACCACGATACGTTGGTCGCAGTGGTGCAACATCAGTGTCATTGCAAACGAGTACTCTCTTGCAGCTGTGGAGCTGCGGGTGAACGAAGACTGAGCGAGGAGAATATCTCGGCTGCTGTTCAGACATGTTACCAAAGTGAAGTCGAAGGCGGGTAGCTTCGTCTTGTGGGTCATCCTGTGCGGGTAGTAGACGTGGGAGCTGACAAGGCACGCGCAGATCCATGCCATACAAGAGTTGTGACGCAGACGTTTTAATGATTCAAGAGTGCGGGAACGCATGGCAAGCAGAACTAAAGCTAGTTCATCGACCCAGTTGCAATAAATGAACGAGGATGCTAAAGCAGCTTCGAGTTCTCCATGCATTCTCTCTACCATACCGTCAGATTGGTAATGATAGGCAGTCGTCTAGCGTAAGGTGCATCCCACGAAACGCAAGGTCATTTTGCAACGATCCGATGAGAAGCAAGTGCCTCTGTCAGTGATGACCTCATTGGGAACACCATAATAGGATATCCATGCAGAGATAAAACCGTTAGTTATTTCGTCTGCAGAAATTGTTCCAAGAGGTAATGCCACAGGTCATCGTGTAAATATATCAATCATAGTTAGGCGGTAGCTGAAACCTTGCACCTTGGTCAGATGAACTTTGTCGATGTAGACGATGGCTAGGCGAGAAGTAGTTCGGAAATGCTGCAACCTAGAACGAGTTTGCCGTGTGATCAATTTTTTTCTGGTAAATGTCCCACTCGGAGACCCATCGTTTGCATTCTGCCTGAGCTTGTGACCCCAAAAACGATATGTAAGACATTTGCCTTGCTTCCTTGGTGAGAAATTGAGTGAATTGAGTCGAAAACTATTCTCTGAAGGCTGGTTGGCAGAACGGACTTGTTGGACTGCGTACCCGTGAAGTAAACAATAGGCAAGCCTTCCCAGAGACGGCATATGAAGTTGGTTTGGTGACGGGCTACTGATATCGCAGGAGGAATGACGTTAGTGCATGTTCACAGAGTGTCACGGAGTTGACAGTGAATGGCGAGGGCGAAGATGGTTGTAGCGAGACGTCTGGCCTGGGCGTCTGCAATGAAGTTTTGTTCGCCCTTGACATGAGAGATATCGAATTGCTATTCGCCTAGACGTAAAAGCTGTCTTTCCACTTTGGCAGGGTATTTGGCGATAGTTTAAGTCACATTTTGAAATGCGCTAATTATTTGTTGCATGATCTGTGTAAACAACAAATCTGCTGCTGCCAATGATGAAGATAAAATGGCTCAATGCGTCGTGGATGGCGAGAAGTTTTCGAACGAAAGTGTCGTATCTCCTTGCTGCTGATTGGAGAATACGCGAGTAGAAACTGATAGGCTTCCGAACTCCGTCAATCTCTTATTCCAACGTAGCTCCAATAGCGAATTCATAAGCATCTGTCGTGAGTAGAAATGGTCGTTGAAAATCTGGATGCGTTAGCACTGTAGCATTTGCTAACGAGTTGATTGCGAGTCAAAGTAATTCCTCGTCTTCTGATGACCAAGTAGTGATGGAATTCTTGCTAAGTCCTTTTCGATTCCGCAGGAAGACACTTGCGATAGTAGTTTAGGACTCAAAAAATTTTCTGCAACTCACTAGCAGTCTTCGGTGTCTTGACATTCTTGATTGAATTCGCCTTTGACGGCAAAGTTTAAATAACTTGTGACGTGATACGATGCCCTAGGAAGTCCACGAATATAGTTTCAATCTTCATCTTGTCACATTTGATCTTGAGATCGTGGTTGGCTAAGTGTGAGAGGACATTTCGTAAATGCTTGGCACGGGGTTCTAATGTTGGACTGAATACCATTATGTCATTGAAATATGACATACACCAAGCGGCGTTGTTGCGAAGAATATTGTCCATGAATCTTTTGAAATGTCTGTGTAGCACACTTAAGTTCAAAAGGCATATAAAGATATTCGAAAATGCCAATGATGTGATGACCGTAGTCTTTACAATATCTTCTGGCGCTACCGGGATGTGGTGGTAGGCTTGCCTGAGTTCAATCACTGAGATGAAATTGCTGTCATTGTGTTTCTCAAGTAAGGTGTTAATATTGGGAATAAGATATGCATCAGATTTGTCACTGAATTTAACTTGCGGTAATCTCCGCAGGCTCTGAACGACCCGTTTGATTTGGAGACTAAGTGCAGTGGTGACGCTCATGAAATTTTCGATGGTCCAATGATTCCCTCTGCCAACAGCCTTGAAAATTCCTCTTGGGCAGCTTTCAGGTTAGCAGGGGCCAGTGTTCGCTTCTTGAGTGCAATAGGTTGTCCTTTTGTGACGATATGGTGCATCGTGTTGGAGACTCGTATCTCTGACGTGATAAGATCAAAAAGCGACTTGTATTTTCGAAGAGCTGCTGATATCTCTGTTGAATGATGCACTGTGGTTGGCTGAATGACCTGTAACGCCAAATGCTTGGAAGCAAGTGTCCAAAAACTTTGCTTAAGTCCGATGGAGGGATCGATGATCTTTTGATTGGCAAGATGAACAATGAGCCAAAATTTCAAAAGGAAATCATTGCCTAATATGTTGTGTGAGAACTTGGCGACGATGATGTTGTGAGTAAATTCTCGCCATAAGCGTATGTTGAGTGTGCAATAACGACTGCCATATGTAGGTATGAACTCCCCTGTAGCTAGTGCGATTAAAACATCTAGAGACATCTCGGTCATTCAATCACCCTTGAGAACAGAGACTGCTTCACCTGTGTCTACGATGAATTCTTCTCTAGTTCTGAAATCAAGAAGGTGCAGAAGTTCGAAAAAAATAATGTACTATAAATGCTGGTCTGAAGTATGCTTGTTGGTTTCTTCAACAATGACATGATGCCATGTAACCACTAGGAATTGCTACACAAATTGTTAACTATAGTGGTCGGTCATACCACGTAAGGCAAAAAAGAGATGTGTAAGATTTGGGAGCCGCAGCGTGAGGATTTTGAGGTAGATCGCCACTGAAGTTGCCAGGTTTATGTTAAAACCTAGGCAGGCTGGATCGTTTTCAATGTATTTGTATACGACCAAAGGAGCTAGTGTGTGCTCGACGTTGTGGTTATGATATTTGTAGAGTGGGCTCTGTGCAACTGATGAAGTTGAGAGATGCATTGAAAGTGGCCTGTACCTTGATATGAATCTCATAACTACTTAGTGTTGCTACAAGAAAGCGTAAGCTCTAAATAGCTGGTCATACCAAAATAGACAGTGTGGCATACATTATAATGTAAAAATATTTACATGAAAATCAATGGTAACTGCATAAAAAAATATGTACTTGAACTTTGCCTCAGAAATGGCATAACACCAAAGAACTGTTCAAAAATGCTACACAATTGTTAGCTAAGAACAGCTGGATATGCCACGTGAGATAAATGCGAAAGATAAAGTAAAATCAGAAATTTTGATACGCAGAATAAGGAAAATTTGATGTTAAAAAAATCAATTACGCATTATGCACAGCAAGCTATTGAGATTGTAGGTAGACGGAGCCTGAGACGTGTTTTGGAGGTTGAATACTCTTAGGATAAGGAGGTTCGATAAATGGTTTCAACCAATCTATGCTTATTGATGCCGATGTTGCGCCTTGCATAATAATGAAGTATTTGGGTTGTCTGAGTAAAATCGGGCAAGGAGCGCGATACTTTGATTATAGTGGTGCAACAGCAGCATCGTTGCGAACGAGTACAATCTTACAGCTGTGAAACAGCGGGTGAATGGAGACTGGACGAGGAGTATGTCTCGGCTGCTGTTCAGACATGTTTACGAAAGGAAGTCGGAGGCGGGTTGTTTCTTCTTGTGGGTCATCCTGTGCGGGTAGTAGACGTAGGAGCTGACTAGGCAGGCGATCTGTAAGATGTCGGACAGTCGCTTTGCTTCCTGGGTTAGAAATTCAGTGAATTGAGTCAAAAACGTTTCTCTGAAGGATGGTCGGCAGAACTGGCTGGTTGGGCTGTGTACCCGTGAAGTAAACAATTGGTAAGCCTTCTGAGAGACAGCATATGAACTTGGTTCGGTGACGGGCTACTGATCTTTGAATGTGAATGTCACCGCGCTGTTCCCTTCGCAGGAGGAATGGCGTTAGTGTAGGTTCAGTGAGTGCCACGGAGTTGACAGTGGATGGCGACGGCGAAGGTGGTTGTAGCGATACGTCTGGCCTGGAGAGGACATCTGCAATGAAGTCCTGTTCGCCCTTGACGTGAAAGATGTCAAATTGCCATTCGCTTAGACGTGAAAGCTGTCTTTCCACTCTGGCAGGGAACTCGGCTATAGGTGAAGTTGCGTTTGGAGATGCGCTAACTAATGGTGCATGATCTGTGTAAACAACAAATCTGCTACTGCCAATAGTGCTGTTAAAATGGCGCACTGCGTCGTGGATGGCGAGGAGTTCTCGACCAAAAGTGTCGTATCTCGTTTCTACTGGTTGAAGAGTACGCGAGTTGAAACAGTTAGGCTTCCGAACTCCGTCAATCTCTTGTTCCAAAGTGGCTCCAATAGCGAATTCATAAGCATCTGTCGTGAGAAGAAATGGTTGTTTGAAAATCTGGATGTATTAACATTGTAGCAATCACTAACGATTTAATGGCAAGTTGAAGTAATTCCTCGTCTTTAGATGACCAAGTAATAAAGGATTTCTTTCTAAGCCTTTTTTGATTCAGCAGGTGCAAACGATCAAGTTGTCCTGAAAGGCCGAGAAGGAACATGCGATTGGAGTTTAGGACTCACATAATTTTCTGTAACTCGTTAAATTTCTCATTGAATTCGCCTTTGACGGCAAAGGTTGAATACCTTGTGTGAGAGAAAATTTCGTAGATGCTTGGCATGAGATTCTAAGTCTGGACTGAATACCATTATATCATTGAGATATGACAAACAGTAAACGGCGTCTTCGCGAAGCATGTTGTCCATGAATCTTTGAAATGTCTGTGTAGCACACTTAAGTACAAAAGTCATGTAATTATATTCGAAAAGGCCAAATGGAGTGATGACTGCAGTCTTTTCAATATCTTCAGACGCTATCGGGATGTGGTGGTGGGCTTGCCTGAGATCAATCACTGAGATGAAATTGCTGCCATTATGTTTTTCAAGTATGATGTTAATACTGGGAATAGGATATGCATCAGATTTTGTCACTGAATTTAACTTGCGGTAATCTCCGCAGGTTCTGTACGATCCATTTGATTTGGAGACTAAGTGCAGTGGTGACACCCATGAACTTTTCGATGGTCTGATGATTCCCTCTGCCAACCGCCTTGAAAATTCCTCTTGGACAGCTTTCAGTTTAGCAAGGGCCAGTGGTCGCTACTTGAGTGCAATTTGTTGTCCTTCTGTGACGATATTGTGCATCGTGTTGGAAACTCGTAGCTCTGACTTGTTAAGATAAAAAAGCGACTTGTGTTCTCGAAGAGCTGCTGATATTTCTGCTGAATGATGCACTGGGGTTGGCTGAATGACCTGTAACTCCAAACGCTCGGAGGCAAGTGTTCAAAAACTTTGCTGAAGTCCGGTGAAGTGGTCGATGATCGTTTGATTGGCAAGATCAACAATGAGCCCAAATTTCAAAAGTAAATAAAGGCCTATTATATGGTTTGAGACCTTGGCAATGATGAAGTTGTGAGAAAATTCACGACGTAAACCTATATTGAGGGTGCGATACCGACAGAAATTAGACGGTATGGGCTCACCTGTAGCTGTTGCGAGTAGAATGCCTAGCGAAATCTTGACCATTAGATCACTCTTAAGAACATAGTCTACTGCACCTGTGTCTACGATGAATTCTTCGCCAGTTCTAAAATCAAGAAGGTGCAGAAATTCGTTGGGCTGTTTGGCCGGGTCATGCAAACTATTAGGCTGGTGATTGCGACTGGCATTGTCGTTTGGCTATCTATTTCGCAAATTCGGCGTAGACGAAAATAGTCGACAGGAATGTAGAATTGTGAGTGATTTCTTCCTTGTGGCACCTTTGATACCATTGATGCGCAGAAAGTACGGTCATCTACTTTCTGCGCCATACGTTTTCCGATGCTGATGCACCACTGCGCCTGTGTTCCGTTATCTTTCCTGTCAAATGTGGAAACTGACATTCATTCGGAAATTCTTCGAAACGACAAAGACAGACTTGACACGAATAAAAAAACTTATGGTGATTATAGCTCCAGTTCTTTGGGGCATATCTGTTAAAGAATTGCGGGGATCTCGATCGCCGCCTACCATTATAATGTGTCTTGGGTATGAAATTTGGTCGGGCTATGGTCAATCCTTCTAGAACTTTAGCCATGTTCGCCACTGTCCTCTCTAAAGAGGAGAGCCTATCATCCTGCGGGGGCGGACAAACGGATGAGAAATTCAACTTTGGTTCCAAAGCCCTAAATTCTAGCTCACATCTCTCAGATAAGTCAACTATAAAGTGAGTGTTGTGGTGCTGTCTGGTGAATAATTTTAGTGATCGTGGAAGATTTTTAATTTAAACAACCTTAGCATCATGGTCAAAAATATTGGTTTCATACCAACGTTTCCTTAATTCCCTTAAAATCTCGATGTGGCCAAGGTTTGGCATGCCTAACTGCGCGTAGTTATTTATTATCTGTTCGTTTTCGGTTGGACCTAGCAAGGTTTCTGTTGGACCTAACAAGGTTTCTACTTCAATTTGTAGGCCCAAAATGGGATAAGGTAGTTTCCTAATGGCCTCAAGCTTAGGATAAATCCGTCGCTGCAATTCAGAAGGTATTTTAGCAAAAACCTTTGACAGTTTTTTAATGACTGTCATAATCTCGAAACGGGGAGAAAGCGGCGTCTACGCGCATAAAGAATAGTTCGCTATCTCCACCCCAAACAGGAACATAAAAATCAAAAATTGGACTTTTCAATCTAATAATCTTACGAGATCATAAAAGCATAAATTTATAAGCAAGATGAAAATGTATATAAAAAGACTTTAAATGAAACGCTTACCCACTAACAGCTTCCACAGTTAAAACAGAATCTTCCGCAGTTGAATCTGTCAAGCACGTCAATTCTGCTCTTTCGTATAGTCAATGTTCGTTCATAGATCAACAATATGTACAGTTTTGTACATAGGAAAATTGACTAGAAAACCTTCCTTCTAAATATATATCTCTAACAAAATTCCCCTGAAGACCACGACTTTAGAGAGATTGAATAGAAAACCTTCCGTCTAATAATATATACCCAACAAAGTTCCCCAGAAGACAACGAACTTAGAGAGATTAACAACCAGAGTAAAACGTATACGCAAATGTTAATTTATTTCATCCCAAATGAATGAAAAAGAAAGTCAATTTTATTTATACCAAAAATATCCTGATGACTGAAAAAAACAGTAAAGTACTCAGTATCCTGGCGCGTTCGCCAATTTTGTAAACGCCCCAGCTTCAAGTAAATGCCGTACGACGTTACAAAGTAAGTTAGAGTGCCATAAATACTAAGTTAGTACTGTTTGGGTGCCATTAACAGGCCGGTCTTGCATTCTCTGGAAAACACAGAGAAGGTCCGTTAGTGAAGCGGTGTCCAGAAGTACTCCTAGACTCTTGAGACCAGCTCGGGTTGACTTTGGTTGTGGTTCCTTCTGCTGAGTAAGCTCGTTGAATTTCTGCAGTAATTGGATCGTCTCTCTAGTTGTACAGCAACAAGATTGGTTGACTGATATTGCCAATGTGTGTGAGGCAAGCCCCAAAAATAGCGAAAGTGACGAAAGAAGACAGTACGTCGGAGAAACACACAGCAGAAGGTAAAGGCGACATCGGACTGGCATGGAAAATACACCGTGCTTAAATAGCCTTAAATGGCTATTTGCACACTATTGGTTAACGGCAAGTTTCGCTTCTTTCTTATCGGTGCAGCAAAATTGTATTGAATTTAATTTGCGCAATATGTCACTTTCCTCTCTGCCAAAAAAGTAAAACAATTCCTCTCGGCGAAGCTTGATAAGAAATGCATGGCAGATTTTGAACTAAGTTAAGAAAAAAATCATATATCATAAATGATGGGCTGAAGTATGCCTGTTGATTTGTTCAACAATGATATAATGCCATCTAACCACTAAAAATTGCTACAGAAATTAAACGAACATTGGTTGCGCGATTGGTGATAACAATTTCTTTGATTACTCTGATATAAACACCTTACATATGTCAGTATAAACTAAGAATTGTATAGTGTAGTAATGGCAATTCATCCAGTAGACAGGTTTCGTCTTTATTGGGAACTCATTTTGTACTAGCCAGAATTTGCCGCCGACAGGACTCGAACCTGGGCATGTCTGCTTCGGAATCTGATGCTCTAACCACTGAATCACCCTGCCGCACACAACACTGCACACAATTTTCAGTTATATACTAACTAAAATAACTTGGTTAGTCGATTTTCCCTTTAGAAGGAGCTCATATGGCATCCATTTAGACACAAAGTTCCAACTAACCATCCCTAATCTGTCATTACTGAACAGACACCAAATTACATGGAGAAATGGTATTGAAATGAACATTTATATAATTAAATGAACATTGGTTGCCCGGGTGGTGATAACAATTATTATAATCAAGGTTGCGGTCTTGATATAAACACCTGACCCATTAATTACTTACATTAATTAGTTACTTACTTACTAATTAAGAATTTTATAGTGTAGAAAAGGCAATTCATTCAGTAGACCGGTTTCGTCCTTATTGGGAACTCATCATGTACTGACCGGAATTTGCGGCGGACAGGACTCGAACCTGGGCACGTCTGCTTTGGAATCTGATGCTCTAACCACTGAGCCATCCTGCACTACACTATACTGTATACAATTTTCAGTTATATAATAACTAATGTAACTTGGTTAGTCTATTTTTCCTTTAGGTGGAGCTCATATGGCATCCGTTTAGACACAAAGTTCCAACTAACCATCCCCAAATCTGTCATTACTGAACAGAAACCACAGTACATGGGGAAGTGGAATTGAATTGAACATTTATATAACTAAACGAACATTGGTTGCCCGGGTGGTGATAACAATTTTTATAATCAAGTTTGCGGTCTTCATATAAACACCTGATCCATTAATTACTTACATATGTCAGTATTAACTAAGAATTGTATAGTGTAGAAAAGGCGATTCATCCAGTAGACCGGTTTCGTTCTTATTGGGAACTCATCATGTACTGGCCAGAATTTGCCGCGGACAGGACTCGAACCTGGGCGCGTCTGCTTCGGAATCTGATGCTCTAACCACTGAGCCTTCCTGTCGCACACTATACTGCACACAATTTTTAGTTATATACTAACAAAAATAACTTGGTTAGTCTATTTTTCCTTTAGGTAGAACTCATATGGCACTCATTTCGACCCAAAGTTCCAACTAACCATCCCTAATCTGTCATTACTGAACAGAGACCACACTACATGGGGAAGTGGTATTGAAATGATAACAATTATAATATATAATCAGCGTAGGTGATGATAGCCGACAGCATGCACACGTAACGCAAAGCAGACGGCGAACGCGACAACTGAACTGCATGGTAAATTTGCCGTGCTTAAATAGCCATGCCATAGTAATATATGTCTAATTGCACACTGTTGGTTAACGGCAAGTTTCGCTTTTTTCTTATTGGTGCAACGTAAATCAAATTGAATTTAATTTCCGACATATTGCGTAAATTAAATTAAATTTTATTTACGTTGCACCAATGAGAAAAAAGCGAAACTTGCAGTTAACCAATAGTGTGCAAGTATACATATATTACTATGGCATGGCTGTTTAAGACCGGCAAATTCACCATGCGGTTCAGTTGTCGCATTTGCCTTCTGCTTTGCGTTACGTGTGCGTACTGTCGGCTGTCATTACCTACGCCGGGCATTGGATTTTTCTTCACCAACAATTGGCAACATCCGTGACTCATCTTGTTGCTGTACAACCAGCGAGACGAGCCAATTAATGCAGAACTTCAACGAAGTTTCCACATCGAGATTACAACGCAACAACAGAAGGAACCACAGCCAGAGTCAACCCAAGGCTCTAGGACATCTTCACACTGAAGGAACATTCTCGGCATTTGCCGGAGAACGCACGACTAGGCCCTGTTAAGGGCCCCCTATCAGAACAATAACTCTATATCCATAGCACCTTAACCGAGTTTGTAACGTCGTACGGCATTTACTTGAAGCTGGGGCGTTTACAAAATTGGCGACCGCGCCAGGATATTGAGTATTGTACTGATTTTTTGGTATAAATAAAATTGACTTCTTTTTCATTTATTTGGGATAAAAATAGATTAACATTTGCGTTTACGTCTTCTTTACTCTGGTCGTGGTCTTCTGGGAATTTTGTTGGGTATATGTTCTGTGGATTTCTGGTGATTTTTTTGGGATATAATAATAATACATTTATTTGGCATCAAAGGCCAACTGGCCCTCTGTTCAACTTTCCTACGTACAAAACTGCACCGTACGTACTCGACAGGCTCAATTGCGGATAATTTCAATTTTTGAAGCAGTTACTGTGACGTGTTTTGTGAAGGAACTAATTCATCTGTGTCTGCGCTCATTCAACTGTGGAAGCTGTTTGTGGGTAAGCGTTTCGTTAAAGTATATTTATACATTTTCATATTGCTTATAAATTTATGCTTTTAAGATCCCGTAAGATTGTTAGAATGTCAGGTCCAATTTTAGATATTGATGTTCCTGTTTGGGATGGAGATAATGAACTATTCTTTATGCGCGTAGACTCCGCTTTCTCCCCGTTTCCTGATTATGACAGTCATCAAAAACTGTCGAAGGTTTTTGCTAAACTACCTTCTGAATTGCAGCGACGGATTTATCCTAAGCTTGAGGCCATTAGGAAGCTACCTAATCCTATTTTGGGCCTACAAAACGAAGTAGAATCCTTGCTTGGGCCCACAGAAACTGAGCAGATAATAAATAAATATGCGCAGATAGACATGCCAAACCTTGGCCCCATCGAAATTTTGAGGGAATTACGGAAACGTTGGTAAAAGCATTAAAACTATTTGCCAGACAACTTCCCAACACTCTCTCTATAGATGACTTATCTGAGAGATGTGAGTTAGAATATAGGGTTTTGGAACCCAAAGTGAATCCGTCATCCTTTTGTTCACCCCCGCAAGATGATAGGCTCTCCTCTTTAGAGAGGACAGTGGCGAACATGGCTAAAGTTCTAGAAGGATTGGCCATTACCAAATCCGAGCTAAATCAAGTGAATGCTCGACCCAAATTCGTTCCTAAGCCCAATTATAACGGTAGGCGGCGATCGAGATCCCCGCAATCCTTTAGCAGATATGCCCCAAAGAACTGGTGTTATAACCACCAGAAGTTTTTTATTCATGCCAAGTCTGTCTTTGTCGTTCCGAAGAATTTCCGAATAAGTGCCAATTTCCACAGTTGACGGAAAGGACAACAGACCAGAGGCGCATTGGTGCATCACGATCGGGAAACGTCTGGTGCAGGAAGTAAAAGACCGTAATTTCTGCGCATCAACGGCATCAGCGACGCCACAGGGAAGAAACGAACTACAATCCGACATCCCTGTCGACTCTTTTCGTCCACGCCAAATTTTTCACATAGGGAGCCAAACGGACAACGCCGGTCGCAATCACCAGCCTACTTGTTTGCATGACCCGACCAAACAGCCCAACGAGCTTCTGCATCTTCTTGATTTTTAAACAGGCGAAGTGTTCATCGTAGACACAGGTACAGCAGCCCCAGTTCTCCAGGGTGATTCATTGGCCGAGATGTCGCTATGCGTTCTTCTCGCAACAGCTACAGGCGAGCCCGTACCAACATATGGCTGCCGGTACCGCACACTCAACATAGGTCTACGACGTGAATTTTCCCACAACTTCATCATTGCCAAGGTCTCACATAATATAATAAGCCTTGATTTCCTTTTAAAATTTCGGCTCATTGTTGATCTTGCCAATCAAAAGATTATAGACCCCTCCACCGGACTTGAGCAAAGTTTTTGGACACTTGCCTCCGAGCGTTTGGAGTTACAGGTCATTCAGCCAACCCCAGTGCATCATTCAGCAGATATATCAGCAGCTCTTCGAAAATACAAATCGTTTTTAGATCTTAACAAGTCAGAGCTACGAGTCTCCAACACGATGCATCATATCGTTACAGAAGGACAACCTATTGCTCTCAAGAATCGACCACTGGCCCCTGCTAAGCTAAAGGCTGCCCAAGAAGAATTCTCAAGGCTTTTGGAAGAAGGAATCATCAGACCATCGAAAAGTCCATGGGCGACACCATTGCACTTGGTCTCTAAATCAAACGGATCGTACAGAGCCTGCGGAGACTTCCGTAAGCTAAATTCAGTGACAAAATCTTATGCATATCCTATTTCAAATATTAACACTTTACATGAAAAACTCAACGGCAGCAATTTCTTCTCAGTAATTGACCTCAGACAAGCCTACCATTACATCCTGGTAGCACCAGAGGATATCGAGAAAACTGCAGTCATCACTCCATTTGGCCTATTCGAATACCTTTACGTGCCTTTTGGACTTAAGTGTGCTACACAGACATTTCAAAGATCCATGGACAACATACTTCGCGACGACTCTCTTATTGTATGTCATATCATGATGACATTATGGTATTCAGTCCAGATTTAGAATCTCATGCGAAGCATCTACGAAATATCCTCTCACGCTTATCCAACCACGGACTCATGATCAACTGTGACAAGACGCAGATTGCAACTACATCCATGGACTTCTTAGGGCATCGTATCACTGCGCACTGTATTCAACCATTGCCGTCAAAGACGAATTCAATCAAGAATATCAAGTCACCAAGGACTGTTAGCGAGTTGCAGAAAATCCTGGGAGTACTAAACTATTATCGCAAGTTCCTTCCGGGCCTTTCAAAACAACTTTATCCTTTGTGCAGGCACCTGCGGAATCGAAAAGGACTTAGCAAGAATTCCATCATTGCTTGGTCATCCGAAGACGAGGAATTATTTCGACTCGCCATCAACTCGTTAGCAAATGCCACAATGCTAACACATCCAGATTTTCAAAAACCATTTCTACTCACGACAGATGCTTCTGAATTCGCTATTGGAGCCACTTTGGAACAAGAGATCGACGGAGTTCGGAAGCCTATCAGTTTCTACTCGCGTACTCTCCAACCAGTAGAAACGAGGTACGACACTTTCGGCCGAGAACTTCTCGCCATCCACGACACAGTGCGCCATTTTATCAGCATCATTGGCAGTAGCAGATTTGTTGTTTTCACAGATCATGCACCACTAGTTAGCGCACTTCGAAACGCAACTTCATCTATCGCCAAGTACCCTGCCAGAGTGGAAAGACAGCTTTCACGTCTAAGCGAATGGCAATTTGACATCTTTCACGTCAAGGGCAAACAGAACTTCATTGCAGATGCCTTTTCCAGGCCAGACGTCTTGCTACAACCACCTTCGCCGTCGCCATTCACTGTCAACTGTGTGACACTCAGTGAACCTGCACTAACGCCAAACCTCCTGCGAACGGAACAACGCGGTGACATTCACATTCAAAGATTAATAGCCCGTCACCCAACCAAGTTCATATGCCGTCCTTGGGAAGGCTTACCAATTGTTTACTTCATGGGTACGCAGCCCAACAAGCCAGTTCTGCCGACCAGCCTTCAGAGAAAAGTTTTCAATTCAATTCACTCAATTTCTCACCCAGGAAGCCAAGCGACTGTCCGACTTCTTACAGATCGTTTCTGGGGTCACAGACTTAGGCAGAATGTTAAACGATGGGTCTCCGAGTGTGCTATTTGTCAGAAAAACAAGATCACACGGCACACTCGTTCTAAGTTGCAACATTTTCGATCTACTTCTCGCCTAGCCACCGTCCACATCGACATAGTTCATCTGACAAAGGTTCAAGGTTTCAGCTACCTTCTAACTATGATCGATAGATTTACACGGTGGCCTGCGGCATTACCTCTTGGCACCATTTCTGCAGACGAAGTAACTAACGGGTTTATCTCTGCATGGATATCCAATTATGGTGTTCCCAATGAGGTCATCACGGACAGAGGCACTTGCTTCTCATCTGATCGTTTCAAAACCACCTTGCAGTACATAGGATGCATCTTACGCCAGACGACTGCCTACCATCCACAAGCTAATGGCATGGTAGAGAGAATGCATAGGGAACTCAAAGCTGCTTTAGCATCCTCGTCCATTAATGGCAACTGGGTCGATGCACTACCTTTAGTTCTGCTTGCCATGCGTTCCCGTACTCGTGAATCCATTAAAACGTCTGCGTCACAACTCTTGTATGGCATGGATCTACGCCTGCCTAGTCAGCTCCCACGTCTACTACCGGCACAAGATGACCCACAAGACGAAGCTACCCGCCTTCGACTTCATTTCGGTAACATGTCTGAACAACAGCCGAGACATACGCCTCGTCCAGTCTTCGTTCACCCACAGCTCCACAGCTGCAAGAGAGTACTCGTTCGCAACGACAATGCTGTTGCACCACTACAACCAAAGTATCGCGGTCCTTACCCGATTTTGCTCAGACAACCAAAATACTTCATTATTATGCAAGGCGCTACACCGACATCAGTAAGCATAGACAGGTTGAAACCGTTTATCGAACCGCCTGATCCTGAGAGCGTTCAACCTTCTACACACGTCTCAGGCTCCTTCTGCCCACAATCTCAATAACCTGCCTTGTATAACGAGTAATTGATATTTTTTAACATTAATATTACGTATCAAATTTTTTTAACTTTGTGTTATTTTTCACATTTGTCTCACGTGGCAAAACCAGCTGTTCTTAGCTAACAATTCTGTAGCATTTTGAACAGTTCTTTGGTATTACATATTCTTATGCAGTTACCTTTGATTTTAATGTATATATTTTTACATTTTAATGTATTTCTCACACATGACATCACACTGCCTATTTTGGTATGACCAGCTACTTGGAGCTAACGCTTTCGTGTAGCAACACTAAGTAGTGATCAGCTTCATATCATGGTACAGGCCACTTTCAATGCATATCTCAACTTCATCAATTGCACAAAGACCACTCTACAAATGTCATGACCACAACGTCGAGCACTCACTCTAGCTCCTTTGGTCGTATACAAACGCATTGACGACGATCCAACCTGCTTAGGTTTTAACTTAAACCTGGCAAATTCAGAGGCGATTTACCTCGAAATCTTCACGCTGCGGCTCCAAAATCTTACACTGCTCTATTTTGCCTCACGCGGTATGACCGACCACTAGAGCTAACAATTTGTGTAGCAATTCCTAGTGGTTACTTGGCATCATATCATTGTTGAAGCAACCAACAAGCATACTTAAGCCCAGCATTTATGGTACATTATTTTTTTGCTTAACTTGGTTCGAACTCCGTCATGCATTTCTTATCTAGCCTCGCAGAGAGGAATTTTTTTTCCTTTTTTCAGAGAGGAAAGTGTTGTAACGACACAAATTAATGGCCGACATATTGCGTAAATTAAATTCAATTTTATTTACGTTGCACCAATGAGAAAAAAGCGAAACTTACCGTTAACCAATAGTGTGGAAGTAGACATATATTGCTATAGCATGGCTATTTAAGCACGGCAAATTCACCATGCAGTTTAGTTGTCACATTTGCCTTCTGCTCTGCGTTACGTGTGCGTGCTGTCGGCTGTCATAAGCTACGCTGATTATTGGATTTGTCTTCACCAACAATTGGCAACATCCGTGACTCATCTTGTTGCTGTACAACCACCGAGACGAGCCAATTAATGCAGAACTTCAACGAAGTTTCAACATCGAGATTATAACGCAACAACAGAAGGAATCAGAGCCAGAGTTAACTCAAGGCTCTAGGACATCTTCACACTGAAGGAACATTCTCGGGATTGGCCAGAGACGCACAACCGGTCCTGTTAAGGGCCCACTATCAAAACAGTAGCTCTATATCCATAGCGCCTTAACCGAATTTGTAACGTTGTACGGCATTTACTTAAAGCTGGGGCGTTTACAACAGTGTTTCTATGCCGTTATAATACCGCAATATTTAATTATCTTACGATTACACATATTCTTTCAGTTATTAATAATAGTCTTAATTTTGGAAGACTTTACACTAAGTTTGAAAATATCAGGAGACGGTTTTAGTTTAAATAATTATTGGTATATTTTTCTACATAATTCAGGTTAAAGTTCATGCTTCATTAAAGAGCAGATACATACATTCGGACACTATTATTATTGGTACGGCTAATTTTATCTATAATAATGGATATAAAAATGCTCGAATTATCAAAAAGCTCAGATGGCTCGTCTGTTATGAACAGAAAAATCATATCAAATTCTTGCAATCTTGAAAACATTTGTGGATTTTTTTCATGTGCACAGGATATCAATTTATCTGGATGTGACTTACGTGAATTGCACGATTTAGAAAATCTAAAAGAAGTTACCTGCTTAAACATATCGTGCAATAAGCTATGTGATTTTCCAAATGTATTAAATTGTTTATTCTTGTCTGAAATAAATATTAGTCATAACTCCATTCACAGGCTTCCCAATTTTGACAACCTACACTTCTTGGAAAAACTGGATATTAGTCATAACAAAATAAATAACATCACAGGTAAATATTGATTAGTTTGAATTAAGTATGTGTAATTGTTCCTGATTGTCGTGTTTTAGTTTAAGCGTTAATGACTATTTTGATACTCTAGACGGTGAAGATTTTATGGCTATACTAGCTAAAGAGAGCCCTATATTCGTAAAGTCATTATCAATCATAGTAAGTCTATAGGAGTCTGATGGACTTTTCTTTCCTACTACCTCTATCAAGCTCATACATGCGACTTCTTGTACTATGCTCTCAGTGTCATCGCACTTAAGTTTAGCCTCAATGTGAATCAATAAATAGGCAATGGAATGTAAACTTTACGCAACAATGCACAAAAAATGTTTGAGCAGCAAATATATTTGATTCGTAAAACAGAATAATTAAATTACCTGTTGTAGAGGAAGATATTTCCTCCGACAAAATAAAAGTAACAATTATTGATAAATTTAAACTACTATGTCTGATTGAAAGGAATATTTAAAAGAAAATAACATTCGTTTCAATCAGCCACAATGGTTTAAATTTATCAATAAATGTTACATTAATGTTGTCGGAAGAAATATCTTCCTCTACATATGGCGTTGCGAGCAGGATATTTGCTGTAGTTACTCCAAGCCTATTAGTTAATGAGAACTCTATAGACGCCAAGTCAGATTCAGTCTTAATACAACTATATGGATCATATAAGTTGGTTTTCTCTGCCACATCTATTAAGTTCATGCCTACAATATCTTGTGCTAAATTTTCACTGTCTTTGAACTTAAGATTAGCTTCCATGTGAATCAAACTTAAACATATATTTGATTAATTTAGTAATAGACAACGGAGTGTATGCATTTCACATAACAATGCACCCGAGTCAATAACCTGGAAAAAGATTCGACGCGAAAAACAGAATTATTAAATTACCTGTTCCTGAAAGTTTCCAATATGCACGATTCAAAACAAAAATTAATAGCAGGATTATATTGTGTAGATCAAGATTTATAAAAATCGAAATAGAGAAATAAAATTTCATACGCAGCTTACTAGAGAAAAAATGATGATGTTGTCTATGTAATCGTCGAAAGTGGACAATTCTGAAGAGCTTCTTCAGCCAAACACTGGAATGTCTGACTGGCATTTTTCAAACCAAAAGCCATTTAAAGAAATTCATGCAATTCTCATCCTGGAAATCTGACTGCGGTGAGTGGTACAGAACTCTCCTCAATCAATATCAAATATTACGCGTTCTGGACATATAAATTTGTATAAACCGCGTACCCCATCATGCCTCGGAACAGATTTCTCTAGTTATGGAGAGGATAGGAGTCACGATTATTCACTGGGTTTAATAGACTATAGTTCCAACAAACCCTCGGTTATCCAGGTTCAGGTTTACGAACCACCTCTATTAGGAAAGCAAACTATGAATTTGACCTCCTACATATTCCCTCTTTGCGCAATTGGTGCAATTTGGCAACGACCTTCTGTTTTTTATGCTGTGCCAAATTTTAGTCTTTGGTTAAACAGAACAACAGAATTACCAACTCTGTTTGGTGGTCTAATCCTGTCTTCAATCTTTTTCGTTTGGCAATAAAAGGTTAAAACATTGCAACGTGTTTTTTATGATAATAGCAAAGTCATTTGCGACTGTGTATCGGGATAAACGAGCTGATCTAATCAATAAGGCTCCAGCCTTAGTATGTGTTAACGCTCCCGCACTTTCACCAATGACCCTGGTTTTGGGATGTCCAAATGTTGCCAACAATTCTTTTATCCTCTGAACCACAGTTGGACTACAATTTGATACCTATATTTGTAATCACATGTGAGACAATCTGCTTCCACCAAATATGACCTTGCTATGCTTACCTCAGCAACCGTGTCAATGAAAAATTCAAGTTGACTTAATTCATCTCGAATGATTTATTTATTACTAAAAAGCCCAACAACGTTCTCCAGATCTCTATATATGTAGAACCAAACCTTTTTGTGGGCTGTCTCGTTATTATCCTGTATCGTCTCAAACTTAGATTTCGCCCTAAGGATGCCTTGAGCATATAATGAAACCTTTGAAATACAACCTTCTCCTAGCTTGAGATCTTTGATTTTCTCAGTAAAGAATTTCTCTCAACCGGTTTGGTGCTACCCTTCCATCTGGGTCAACATAAATGCGGGTATAGGTAGCCGTAATCTTGGTACCTGGCACACCTTCCATATTCAAAATTTGACTTGCAATTTAGTTTTTAATATATGAGACTTCTCTACATAAATTGCGAAACTCTTCCTGAACTGTCAGGAGAGCTTCTATAATCGCCATGCTTTTTTCAATCCTGATTAAGTCCGCTGTCACAGCATGTACCTGTGGTTCCTAAAGTCTGTACACACCATCCAATCTTATGGGTTTACACGGCCGATCATACTTCATGGTCTCACAAACCTTTAATGTGACTCCAAGCCTAGCTGTTTGCTCAGCTGTAAAAATAGAATTCATCAAATCTTAAAATTATTCAATCTGGAAGCTTTCGCAGATAATTGTTTTTAAAATTCCGAAAGAAGTTGACGTTTTGTCTTCTCTGGACACAAAATTTTGCACACTTGTCCCGTCTTAATCGGATGAAATCATAATTAAGTCTTGGTTATTAACAACGCAACGGCATTGTGCGGTGCCTCTTCTGCAGTTTTATGTCTGAAATTAATGGTGGTGGTCCGAAACTTTTCTAGCAAAGCCTTCCATATTACAACAAATTAATACATAAAATCCACAATATCATAAAATTTAAATAGAATTTTCAGATTTATACATTGAAGAACTGATGAAATTTGAATCGACGCGATCGCAATATTTTGTCGAATCTCTAATGGGATCCCCATTGATGCTAAGTCCATATAAGTATTGGCGAGTTTGTAGGAGTCTAATGGATGAATCTTTTCTTCCAAGTCTATCTGAACCATACCTGCGACTCCTTGTAACATACTTTCAGTGTCCTCGTACTAAAGATTAGCATTTATGTTAGAAACAAGTATTTATACTTAATTAAGTAATAGGAAAAAGAACTGTGTTCTTTATTCGCAACAATGCACATCAAACGTTTGATCTTGAAAGAGATTTGATACGAAAAGCAGAATAATGATATTACCTGTTCCAGACTGTTCGCAATATTTTTGAATAAGAACATATTGTGAGACTAAAGATTATAAAATTGGTAAGAAATATAAGATGGCTGCTTTATGTCGACAGAGTAGCTCACGCAAGTCAAGCACAAAATACAGAAATCTGAAGTTAAGCACAATTGAACAGTATAAACATCCAAAAGCAATTAATTAAACATTGTTCTCAAATATAAACGAATATTTTTCTCTTTTAACTATATTCGTTTCTATTAGCCATGGTGGTTTAAATTTATCAATAAACAGCAACATTATTTTTATTGAAGGAAATACTTCCCCCAGAAAGTGTTACATTACGTGCTGTAATTGTCGATATATATATATATATATATATATATATATATATATATATATATATATATATATATATATATATATATATACGACGGTGGTAGTTTTGCTGTTGTTCGACAATTGGTTAAATAAAATTGGATTTATGTTTACTTCAAGCACGCAAAATTGATTTAAGTAATTGTTAGCACCACCTACACAATCTATTAATGTTTAATAGTATTTAGTCATTTTGGGAGTTTACAGAGAGAATTAGTATGTTTACGCAGATTTAAATGGGTTTATTTGGTGTTATATTTTTTCGTGTTTCTTACAGTTCGAGTGATTTTGGTGTGAAAATGTCTTTCGTTGTCCTACAAGTTACGAGTTTTCAAGATTCGCCAAGTCGCAGTTTGAAATCTTATTGCTCATGAAAATATATTTCCCATTGTTAGATAGTTAAGTTCTGATTATAGAAAACATATGACAAGTGCTTAATTTGTCACATTATTTTCTTGATTTTGATGCGATATTTTGCTTTCTAAACAATCAACGATTGAATGAGCAGTGAAAACAATTCTTCAAATCACATATGCGTAAACTTAATTTAAAAACATTGTTACCACCACCCACGCAATCATTGATTGATTAGTTGTATTACCTATATATAGGTGGCAAAAGCTGCAAAATGCTAATGTCCATGACTGCATAATAATTGTGCAGTCGACAATTCCAGTCAAGATCAATGTATGCGAGACTACTAGTGGTGAGAGCCGCATATCTAATTTTGCTTTCCATATATATGCATTGCGGTTTGATCCTCGCTAGTCAGTTTGCCGCCATGCTCTGATGATGATCATGCAAGTTCGCAACGCGCCAGTACGTGTGAATGACGTTAGTTTTTCTGTGTTGTTCAACAATTGGTTAAATACAATGGGATTGGTGTTTACTTCAAGCTCGCAAAATGGATTTAAAGAAAATTTTACTTTGTTTTTTTAGTATAAACTAAGAATTGTATAGTGTAGAAAAGGCAATTCATCCAGTAGACCGCCCTGATCGCGGCAAATTCTGGCCAGTACGTGATGAGTTCCCGATAAGGACGAAACCGGTCTACTGGATGAATTGCCTTTTCTACACTATACAATTCTTAGTTTACACTTACAAAATGTATGTACTTAGTAGATTGTGAGTCTTTTGTGAGTTTAAGTTATATAAATCATAATAGTTAAACAAAATACTGAAAAGAAGCCTTTAAGGTAGATTTTATATTTACGTTGGTAACATGTGAAGTAGATAGGTAGTGATGCCATCTCATTTACTTTATTTTCTATCCGTTAAAATTAATTTGTAATGTCGAATTTCTCTTTAAAATCATGATTATTGTACCAAAACCAGGTTTCGGTTGTCTATAAATTGTGATTTATTAGAAAATGACGGGATATTATTGATTTTCTAAAAAGTTCAATTGTCCTTAAGCAGAGCTAATTTGTGTATCGGAGTGTCTCAGTGATTTTTATCCTGTTTTAGTGGAGGTATTACAAGAAGTTCATTTTTTGACTAAATTTTAGTTACTGTTAGTTTATTTTGATTGGTTGGTTTTAAAGCTTTATTTGAACAGGTATGATGATTAACTGATTTTGACTTCTGTGCAGTGATTTTTTGGTTTAACTAGTTTACGATGGTATTGTTGAATGGGGAATTTTTGTGCATAAATGTGCTTTATGTAAGGGCTTTGGCAGTGAGATTTCATTTGGGATGGAGATACGCGCAACTTGCGCCTTTGTTGGCTCGGTATTAAATGAGATTGACGGTTTGTGCCTTTAAATTTTATTGTGTGTGGTTTGTGGAGGATTATTGATAACTTTATACAAATTTTTGGCTGGTAAAAGTGCTTTATTATGCTTCATATTAGGAAAAAATTAGGTTTATGGAGTATAAAGTAGTGCAATTGCTCGAGGTGGAAATTAAGAGATATTAAAGCGTTGGTTAATTTTGCTTAAGATGACTTTTCCCGTTCTATAGTAGCTTTATCAGATTGAGGCTTATTAGCTGGAGAAGTAAAGTTATCAAAGAGAGACGGTTTCGATCTCTTAACAAAAATAATTCTTAAAGTCTCGCTAACTACGTTTACGTTGAGCTTTAAACATGTCTTATTTGATAGTTTGGTTGTAGAGTAATAATAAGAAATCTTAACGTATTTTGCGTAAAATATATTTGGAGAATTTTAATGAAAATTTTGTCCTTGTGATTATATTTACCTGATGCGTTTACATGGAGGGAGAGCTCAGATTCCATGTCGCGATACTATTTCTTAGAAGTCTTCCTCTAATGCGAGTTGTCTTTCTTCAATTAATAATGACCTAGATTGAAGTGTAAAAGCCAACGAAAGAAAATACACGATGATTTAATTCTGAATTTCCATATTAACATATTGTATTTAATTAAATGTAGGCTACGTTTTATCCGTTCAAAGGTGGTTAAGAATACAAAATCGTATAAGAGTGTGGTTAAAAATTATTAACATATTAGTCTCATATTTCAAATCTAAAATTGTTTAGCTGATTTTCTTTTATAATTAAAATTTCTAAAATAAATGGGAAGCATTATTAGAATAAATTTTAATAATGAGTAAAGCATAAACAAAACAGAAATTGACTGCACGCATATTACATAATTAGAAATTCTAGTGAGTTTTATAGTCCCATAGAATATCATTTCGCAACAAAAGCTGTCTGTTTCTAAAATTCAAACAGTTAATTTAAATAAGAAATGTTGGATTATGCAGGTGTATGTGTAATTGTTGCGTAAAATTGATCAAGTTAATAATAGCCTAAAATCTGTCACAGAACCAATTTATTTATAACATAAAACTCAAAAAGGAAATAAGTAGTAGAAGTATATGTTTAAAAATCAAAATTAAAAATGGAGTTCTGTGATAACTCAATTATAATAGATTTTCCAATGAAGTTACTAGAAAAATAGTTAAAATAATTTACAAATGCGATTGCGATTGAAAAAAGAAAAAAATACACCTCCCAATTAAAAGGTCATTTAAAAAATCTGCGCAATAGTGCTTCGAAAGTTAATTAAAAGATAGTTAAGCGTAAAGAAAATAATCAGAGTTCCCTTAATTCCAAAACTTCAAGTTATGAAGTAGTGTGAAGACAATTAAGGCAACAAGATTTATAAAAATTAAGGCGTGCTTGCGTGTAATTAACAAACAAATGTAAATATCCTTTCTTAAAATTAAATTAATTTAATTTTAGTTTTATATTTTCGTCATTTACATGATTCACAATTATTCAATGTAAATTTCTATTCTTAAAATTTAGTAAATAATCATGTTTTATTTTATTCCTGTTTAAAATAATCATTTTTTTACTGAATCCTTGTTCTTTCTTATGAATCAAGACTGATCCCATTCCGGGCCGTTTCTAATGTTGTCACCTCGTAATATGCATGCGCATCTGCTAAGAAAGAAATCTGTTTGATGTTATGTGGCAAAACCAGTCCCTGTATCATCATTATTTCTGCCGTCTACCGAGTGCTTTAAACAAGGGCCAATTTTACTACAATATTCATCTGTTATGCTCGGATGGTCTGTTACCTTTAAATTTTTCTTCATATATTAGAAACTTGGACTTGACGCGTTTTGTAGATAACATCCCTTTACCAGGAAAATTGTGGCACTAACCTCCACATTATATATTCTCATATTATGTTGAATGGAATAGTAGTATTCGGATACATTAATCTTGCGTAATTTGGCAAGAACGGTTCCTGGTTATTTAAGTCGAACTACCGGCATAACTCCACTGGATTTACGTTTTAAATTCTCCAGGCTCATATCAGCGATGAATGTTTTCTATCAGGTTGCAGGAACTCAGAAAGTTGCTCTCCAAAATGACATTTAATTTTAGTAACAACATAAGTCCAACTAGCCTAACTCATGAAAAAAGCTGCATTTTTATTTTCGATCGACACAAACTTATGTGAACTAGACCTAAAATATTCATGCCTTGTTTAAGCATCCAAACAGATTTTATATATAATTACAAAAATCCATTTCACTTGAATCAAATATGATAGGCAGGAATTTTGTGCTTATCATCAATCTGTGGCCAGCATAGTTCATATCAGCACTTTATTAATGACTAGAAATTAAGCTAATTGTCTAACCAGTGTCAAGCAGAAAGCTAAAGCCAATAAGCACATACACTTCGAATACACTATAACGTACGTGAATAACTACATCTTTCCACTTGATGTTACGTGTTATTTCCACAAGTTTGTTGGAGAGTATATTGCGAGCAATCAAGGAAGTTGAATGGTGCCCATTTACCAATTTCAGGATCACTTATAGTTGCGTTAGTGTACTTGTAGCGAAGGAACCTCACGTTTTCCATTAGTAATGCAAATCCATTATTGGACTATGGATTAAACATCAATAACCTACGAAATCCTCTTTAAATAGCACCTCTGGCAATATTACTTCATAGAATTAAGAATTGTTTCCTTCTTTAATTTTCTTCTTCTTTTTGAACTAATTGAAGTTTATCGCATCAATTTACTAACTAAGATGTGTACACTTTCATATATCTATTCAAAAATGATTTCAATCAGATTTTAACCTGGTGCATGAATGCAAGCAAAGTTTGATCTTCTCTTGTAGCACTTGTCGCATATATATTAGTTCGTCACAAACAGCATCTAACTGTTATATTTTTAATTGAATGATGTAGTAATTACCGCGAAAATTGATAACTGATATCGATCAAAGCCAGAGGGTATGGCTTTACTGGAGTAACAGGTGTTAAGAAATAGCTATAAGTTTCAATTTTGATGAACTTTAGCAAACATCGAAATCTATCTTGTTGGTATCATGTATTGACTTGGCAACCATAGTGTAAGTATCATGTACCTTTTGGTACCATAATGTTGATATCGGGTATTGACACAATAACTTTAGTGTTGGTAACCTTTACATATTCGGTATATATATATATATATATATATATATATATATATATATATATATAATAGTGAGTTAGCTATGAAGTAGCATTGTCGAAGATTTTATATGAAGTTTGCTTTACTTCTACAGGTTTACACATTCGTATAGTAGATTGTGGTGTTCTATTTTCCCAAATTTCTCACCAAAATATATAGTGGTTAAAGGGCGTAATACCGGCTCCTACTGATGAGCCGCCAGTAAGCACGAAACGAATGTGTCACTCAAAACCGATATGGTTTCTGCTATTTGATCGCAGTAAGACAAATGCGCTGCATCCCATCCGCAGTGTCGAAGTAGAAACTGTCTTCTTTAGCATGACTTTTTTCTTCTAAGATCTATTTCTCGGTATTTTGTTACACGCACGAGGCATTACGATTTACTCTTCGACTAAGGTAAATCGAGCGGTACACAGAACCACGCATGTTAAGTATTTGATTCCGTTGCATTACATAAATTATTATTTTCTGTGTCTCCTTTTTGAGCTTATACGGCCCTTTATACCAATTAACAAAAGCGTGCTTTCATTTTATTATTTAATATAAAAATATAAGTTGCATTGCCTCTATTTTGCTTGTAATGGCACATTCTAACAGAATGGCATTTCAAATCGACTGTCTCAGAATAATTTAAAAACCTCGATCGTACTTTGATCTTATGTTAATGTTAATATGCTTTTCTATTTTGTTTTGTGATTTGTTTGCTTGATATTTAGAAATTTTATTCGTCCGTCTTGAAGTTCATTGCAATATTCAACTTTATCAAAACTGTGAAAAAATAGCATAAATTTTTCAAATAATGATTTTAATAATCACCGGGTTTCTTTATATCCACTTTCTCTTATATTAAAAAAAAATCTCATGGTTTTTACATATTTTATAAAGTAAGCGTTAGGCAAAACAAAAACTGTGTCGCAATGCATTTTGTTAAAATTTTTGAAATAAAACATCACCGAAATAATATGTTGTATTTGACAAAATCATCCGCGTTGTCTGAATTGGTCACACTGTTCCAATCTAGTTTGCATAATCATTAGGAGTTGGTTTGATAAGTTTGAAACTGCTAGTAGCATATTCATTAAGCACACGCCGCATGACCTCCAGCATCACGAGAACAGCCCTCGTTACCTTTTCTTTCTTATCAGAGAAAATGATCTGACATTGTAAATTTTGAAGTCAGTAACGTTTAAGGAATATATATATATACATATATATATATATATATATATATATATATATATATATATATATATATATATTAAAATCAGTTGCTGCAACCAGGTACAAGTCGACAGAGCCACGCAATTTTATAAACCGGGCTTTTGTCTTTATTTTACAATTCTACAGTAGTAGTCAGTTTTAGGGTTACATTTAGACAGCGGATCGCTCTTTTATGGCCATCGGCTTTGCGACAATTTGGCAGGACCTATGCCTGTCATATAGCACTATTCTTTTTATATTTCCAAAAAAGCAGTCAATCTAATTTTGCTTTCAATATATATGGATTGCGGTTTGATCCTCGCTGGTCAGTTTTCCGTTGTAATCTGATGATGATCATGGAATGTCGAAACGTGTCAGTGATGGTGACTGGCGGTAATTTAGCTATGTTCGTTAAATACAATGGGATTGGTGTTTATTTCAAGCTCGCAAACTTGATTTAGATCGGTGTAATAACCACCCGCACAATGAATGATTTTTTAATTGTATTAACTATTTATATATGTGGCAAAAGCTGCAAAATTCCAATGTTCTTGACTGCATGGAAAATGTACATCCAACATTCCCAGTCAAGTACAATGTTCGCGAGACTACTTGAGGTGAGAGCCGCATGTCTAGTATTGAATTTCAAATATACGCATTGCAGTTTGATCCTCGCTAGTCAGTTTGCTTTTGTACTCTGATGATGATAATGGAAGGTCGAAACGCGTCAGTTTTGCTATGTTGTTCGACGACTGGTTAAATATAATGGGATTGCTGTTTACTTCAAGCTCGCAAATTTGATTTAAATAATTGTTATCACCACCAGCACAATCAATGAGTGTTTAAGAAGTCAAGTGTTACATAATCGAACTGACTTTGTGCCATTTTCATTGAATAACATATTATATCTGTTCAGTAGTTAATAATAGTAAGTTTTGACATATCATAAACTGCATGCAATGTTAGAGAAAATATACTATCTAGACGATTGCTTACTGCATTTCTGGTAATTCCTCAATAGTTTTAAATTTCATTTTTGCTTGCTTTCAAAATAGAATGAAATTTGGTATTTATTAAACTTCATATCATCGCTCAAATAAAATTTTGAATATTTCTACTTTTCTCTTGTTGCGTTGATATCATTTTAGGACAACCAATGGCTTTATAATGGGTCTTGTGATTCAAGATTGTTTGGTGATAAGTGAATGTCAAATGATAAAAAATTATGCTAAACTCCAATATACACAAGAATTCAAGGCAGGTAATCAAAATCGCAAATTTAACACAAGATCAGATAAAATAAAAAATTGGGTATATAAAAAAATTAATGTCTTTCATATTTCGCAAAAATTGGAATAAAAACAACGAACAATCACACAATCTGGCACTTGACTTAAAAACATATTTAATTTGCGTATGTTTAAAAAAATGAAGTAGATTTCGTAGTCCTTTTGTTTCTTAAATCAGTTGACGGTGTTGTTTTCAATTAAGTTATGGACATTAAGTCATAAACGTGATCCTCTCTTAAATCTGACACGTAGAGTTACTGTAAAGTTGTACAGATTAATTTTCTAATGCACAATTTACGATTCACTTGGTTTATTCTGATAGGTAGCACAAAATGCTTTTTATCAATATTAAATGCAACAAAATTGATTGAACGTTTGAAGCCGACCGTCTAGCATTAAGTTGTTGTTTAACGAAAAATATAGATTGCTGAATTTGGTATTTTAATACTCATAAACAAAATGTAAAATAAGGCAGTAAAGTTGACCATAAATATATGTCAAATATATATCAGAGAATGTAAGATATTTCATGGAAAAAGAAAATTAAGAAACTCGACGATCAATGAGATCAGGTGTGAACTAAATTTGTGCAACTAAAAGAAAAAATCTAATAAAAACGTGAATAAGGAACTCAAATGTTAGCCTTTTTACACACATATTGTCATATTTTATAAGCGTGTTTATAAATTATGTCAAATTTTCTGTTTTTAAAATTTCTCTACTTGATTATCTGTTTTGGAATCTTGCCTTGGTAGGCCAATTGCAAAAATCACAGATATGACCCGATGAACTCGCTTGTTGTGAATGAATCAGAAAGGTGCCCTGATAGCATTTAATAGGAAAATTTCGTCAAATCCAACGATGAATAAAGCTAAAAGACATCAAATCAGACAAAATTGAGAATTTAGTTGTCTGAGATGATTGATTTGTAATGCAAGTCTGTACGTTAGAATTTTCCCTCCATGGTCAATTATATATATATATATATATATATATATATATATATATATATATATATATATATATATATATATATATATTTCTGCGTACATTGATTGCACCACGCAGAAACATTTTGGAAATAACAAAGTTATGCACACAGAGGAACCATTTTACACGGTATCTTTCTTATAATTAAAGATAGTGGCTGGACATTTTTAAATTTAGTTTGTAGGGGATTCTTACAAATAAGCAAACATTAACCAAAACAAAAGTTGTAGAAAGCTGTATATCACATTAAATGTGCAGATTTCATGACATAAATTACAAATTTTCTGATTCAAATCCAATATCTCGATTATTCAAGCTGTCTGCAGAATTTGCAGAAAATGTACAGAATAGCGCAGTAAGTAAAGAAACGGAGTATAGTAACTATCTTCTATCTTATGAAATTTTTTATGTCATGCAATTTATGTACCCATACATATGCATAACGGTTTACTCCAAAAACACTTTAAATCAAGTTTGAGAGCTTGAGGTAAGCACCAATCCCATTGTATTTAACCAGTCGTTGAAAAACATAGCTAAACTACCGCCACTTGAACGCACTGACGCGTTCCCACCGTCTTTGTTCATCATCATAGTACGCCGGCAAACTGAATAGCGAGGATCAGTTTGCCGTCGTATTCTCATGATGATTTAAATTCAAGATTTATTTATGCGAGACTACTAGAGGTGAGAGACATATATCTAACATTGATTAAAAGGCACATAACATTATTATTCTTAAGTTTCAGAGTAACATTCTATTTTAATATTTTTTCTGATACAAAGCGGGTTTGGAGGTTAATTTTGCACCAGCTCCAAAGATTTCAAGATGCAAACTTGTTTTGTGGCATTAGGTACTGCCATCATACTTTGAAAAGAATTTGATTGAATCTTTTGAAATGCGAGCTTTAATAAAATTCATTGTACCCTTCCTGTGTGCAAAAAAATTTATCAGATATATTTATATATTTCTTATATCTGATAAAATTTCTTTTTGATTTTGCACACAGGAAGGGTACAATGAATTTGATTGAAGTAGTAACCAAGAATAAATTATTTTGATAATCAGACATAATAACAGCAAAAAAGAGAAATTTGAATGATAAAATGAGCAATTGAACTCTTCTTTGCTTTTGAAAGAGTTTGACTTATTCATACACACATACCAAGCGTACTTTATTATAATAATAACTATTTTGGCAAAAGATGGATTAACCTGTAACCTTGTCCCTTTGCAAGACCAGTGTTTATATTTCATATTTAATACTACCGCCAGTCGAAACGCATTCTGGCGTTTGTTTTGTTAAGTTTTTCGACGACTGGCTAAATACATTGGGATTGGTGTTTACTTTAAGCTCGCAAACTTGATTTAAACAATTATTTAGGTGCAACTAACGTCTTTTCATGTAACTGGTTTGTTTTAATCAGAGGATTTGTTATATTACATAAGATATACAATAGCAAATCTACGTATAACTCTCTCCATGCCAGATAAGGAGCTAGCGAACTGATTTGAAATACCCAACATCTGGCAAACTGACGTTTATAAGATTAAGTTTAGGGTTATATTTTTATAAAAAATGATTTAAGCTTTGGCTTAAAAAACCCTGATATGAAATTTCCTTCGTTTGAAAAGCCCTCTGGCTAGTTGCCTGACGTTTGACTCTTCTTTGGCGACTCTTCTTTTGAAGCTGGAATATCTGATGAGAAATGGTTTTGTCAGGCTGTTAAAATGAAAGAAGCAAAAAATATTTGTTTTAGATTTATAGTTTTTACACAAGATTAACTTTAATGTCAAGTAAAATTGGCTTTATCAATCGTAAAATTCACAGAAAAATTCAAGCGTAAAAAGCCTTATAATCAAAACAATCTTACTAGTATAGCTGCTCTGAAAGACGACAAATCCAACATTGTATGAATTGTAGAAATTTTTTTATTAACTATTATAAGACAAAATTAAAATTTGAATGTCTCCAATTAGAAATTTTGTTCCTATCATTTCGCGACGAACAAGAGAAGCACTTTGTTTCGCCTAACCTGTCTTTGCCACCAAAATTGAGCATTAATAGGAAACTTTGAAACAAAATTGCGCCACATAAACAAAATAACCTCTAGGGCCTCTCGGAAGTTCACGCACTCTACAAGATGTCGCCTATAAATTGGAAATTTGAGACATCTATGAAGGCGGCTTCGTTTTACTACTTAATGAAAGGAAGGGAATCTATAGAAATTAAATCTAGAGATAATATTATGAATGAAACAGCTGTTGAAAAATCTTTAGGTCCGATTTTGAATACTGCATTAGCTAATGGCAGGAAAAGGCGATTGCATGAATTGGAAACTGAAGCTAGCTCCAGTAAAAGATTAAGAACATCGGATTAAGATTGACTAATTAGTGGGCTTATTGTTCAAGTAATGAATAATCAATTATTACGAATATAGTCTTTCAAAATTTCATCTAAAACTATCCGTTTGATTTTAAAACAGTGATTTCAACCTTAATTTTTTGTTTTGCACCCCCACCCTACCTATTGAAATTATTCTAATAATACAATATTTATAAGTAATAATTTGTCTGACGCGTGCAAAGGGTAAATTAATGTCTATTGACTGCAGTTTCATTTAGATGCACGTACATGTGTATCAAAAATAATTTAACCAAGTTTTTTAGTTATGCATACACATACACATGCACATGCGTGGCGTGTGCCTATTTAATAGTATGCCAATAACTGTTATTAACTTGTCTATCTTGAGTACAACCTAGTGGTTTGAATTGTAATTTAACATGTGCATTGTTCTTTCGGACTTCTAGTTTTATCACTCATGGCATGTTTTTATGACGAGTGTTTCTGAATTATGGGTCTCCCACACCTGAAAGTGGGGGCCATCTCAGTTACGTCATTTACATTGAGTGTGTAAAACGAATAGTTAACGCATGCAATTGATAAATTATTATTCAGCCACTCTGGTCTAAATTAGTTAGATGAAAACAACACAACATGTGACACGCGAAGATCTAATGAAAGGTCAGTCTGAATTATAAATATAAATATTATGGCTAGAGGAAATAACGAGCTTGCTTTATTTGTTTCGTTTGTTAAACTTGTGAAACAAAATGCAACCGATGAAAGCCTACGGTAAGTGTGTCCGAAATATCTTACAAAAAGAAAACTACCGGAACAATGAAAGCTGCATTTGTCAAACGTCATTTGACTTGAAACACAGTCAAAATCACGTAGAAGGTGCGAAACAATGCCATCAAGATAAAAGTGGGGAAATCTTAAAAAGTGCAAAAAATGTGACAACTTTCTTGCAAGATAGACTGCAATATTTGAAATTATCCGGTATACACCATTTTTGATGCATGCGATTAGAAGAAATTTAACATTCCAGATTAAAGTTTAACCTATTGTGTGAGCAATGTTCTGTTAAAGGATGAGAACAACTATTTGAGCTTTGCTGCGAAAATGCTAAATGCTGAAATTATTCGCTTTTTTCAATTTTGTTAATCAGGTCTATTTGGCGCGGCCAAGTTACTGGTGCTAAACATGGCCCACAACAGACTGACAAATAATAGTCTGTGTGGGTTTGAAGATGCAGCGCGTTTAGAACACCGTGAAATGATTCACAAAGCCGTTCCTCCTCTACTGGGACTGCCTTGTCTCAACTTTTTGGATGTCTCTTACAACACCGGTCTACATGGTTAGTTGAGTTTATTTTCTTGGCTTAACCATTATTTTTCAAGTAATCCTAACAAACCTGTAACTAATTTTTATAAAATAAAAATTCCAGAACGACAGAAGTAAACAAAAAAATCGTGACAAGGATGATTCCTTTTTAAGAAAAGAGGAAAGAAACAATATTTGGGTCTAGATTTAATAAAACTTATAATATCAATCCAATGTGCAAAAATTAAAAAAAGATGTTAAACACATACGTATAAGTATAGAGAGCTACTACCACCACGACTGCTCTTACAACACCGTATCGCAAATATCATCGCCAAAAACATTAATAATAATAGTGAGAAAAAGAGTAGATACTCGAATATTTAGTATGTACAATTGAGAAGGCAAAAACAAAAGAAGAATCAAGGAGGATAATAATATTAGAAATAGAGTAAACTGGGAGACAGTTTTAAATAAGGGATCAACCAATTAATTGCGAGCATCAACTCCTGGTCAAGCTTAATGCCCTAGCAATAAGCTTGAACTGGAGGTGATGTACGAAATTAATTGGTTGTTACCTTACAATAATATCAATTGAATGGACGAAACTCAGAGAAATATAGAAATGTCCAAAAATGGTAAACTGGAAATGACTTTACCGAAAAAATTTAATAACAATTACATTAAAAGCAAATAAATCGTTAAAATCATACCAGAAAGCACCAAAAATTATATGAATAGAGATGAGCCTGACACATTCATCATGGCTCAGCATGAATAAGTCGAGTAAACTCACTGACGTACTAACTTCGTGCTTATTGCCACTTTAATAATAAAAAGGTTGACATGCGCAAATCCTACTAACTTGTCAATCAATGAGTATGAAAGAATAGGTTTTGTGTGTAGTTCCGTCTTATTATGTTTAGTAGCCAGCGTACACCAAAGGGGTGCACCGAAATTACAGATCAAGTTGTTCATGATAAATTTGGATTATTTATCTCTTTCAAAATAAACCAACTAATCTACAATTTTTTCTCCAGACGGAATTTTTAATCTCTTGTTTTTCGCTTCTTAATGTAGATCCAAATTAAAAATTCGACTTAATTTTAAGATTGCCATGAAATAATTATCAAAATTTAGCTCAGTAAACACCTGACCCATTTTTTACATAGATTTATCAGTATAAGTTGAGCATTATGGGGTGTAGAAAAGGCAATTTATCCACTAGACCGTTTCGTCCTTATTGGGAATTCATTTAGAACTTTCAAGAATTTGTCAAACCTGTGCCTTACTTTTAATCAATCCGTTATATACATAAATTTGTCAGTATAACTAAGCAGTGTATGTTGTTAACTTGTTTAAAGTAATTTTTTCACTGCGGGCGCAACAAATGTTTATTCAATGTTGCTCAGTAGTCCTTTAATGAATTAACGAAACCGCTAGTAAAATTCGACCTTTTATGTTTCATTTATGCAAATTTGTTAGTAATTTTAAAATTAGATGTGGGCTATTTTAGTTGGAGGGCCAAACTTCTTTATAATTAAGGTAACAAATTTTCGTAAAAAGATCAAATTTAATTTAAATGTTTGCAAAATATGAGTCAAGACTTATTTAAATAATATTTTAACATCTTCCAAAATTTTTGCACAACCAAGTTCATTAATGTTGCTTTTTTGAAGTTCGCTTTTATTTTAAAGTTGTGGAAAATATGAATTAAATTAATTTTCAGCCAGCTTAAACTCCAACTTGTTTCACATTTACAGACTCGGTATATATATTATATAGTGTGAGCTAGCGTTGGAGTCGCATTGTCGTAGACTATATGATGATGTTAGCTTCACTATTGCAGGTTTACACATTCGTCTAGGAGATTGTACCGTCCTATTATTCCACATTCTTTGACCAAATATATAGTGGTTAAAGGGCGTAATACCGGCTCCTACTGATGAGTCGCCAGTAAGCACGAAACGAATGTGCATGAGATTATACTTTCCGTTCATGCTGCCTTTGGTTTATCCTTCTGGTCACAACTGAACTAATTTGTTATTACGTTCGCAACACCTAATACATACTTGTTTCACATTTATAAGTTGCCTCCAGTTTTTTTATAAATTTCAATAAATTATATTATGCTCCGTTTAGAAAATTTAAAAATAACTTTGTTCTTCACATTATAATTCAACGGACATAATAATAAGTCAATATTTAAAACATTACGTCATTATGAAAAGTAGTTTTAAATGTCGATTTTAAGCGAATTACATTTAAAAAAATATTTTCTTCCTAACTTAGAGGAGAAGTGAATCATTTGATGGCTATCAGGCAATTTTAAATATGAATTCATTGTTGACGATGTATCAAGAAGATATTAGTCCCTCTCTTGCATGCATCTTAGTATAACTATTTTCTATGCAGACGTTTGCAAGCTAGTGATTCCGAGTGACAGATGGATGTCCTGCTGTCATAAGCAGAGTACTGTTCCAGTTAATTTTGAAGATACAATTTGTAGCCAGCTAACTCGAACACCTGGTCGGCATGCACAAAAGCTCGGTGTCTTTCCAACCTGGTTAAAGCAGTTGAAAATGACTGGATGTGGCGTTGGAAAACTGACAACGTTGAGCAGTCTTCACAGAAGTCTTGAATTGCTCGAATTGTCGACGAATGCCGTCTCAAGTTTTGAGGAGATCAAGTAAGATCCGTAGAACATGTTAATTCAACGTTTAATTGATATTAAATCGGATTATTCCAGGATTGTGTAATTTAATTGCGAATTTTAAGTTATACAGTTGACGTCGCGAACTCGTTAATAAAACTATCCTTGAGTAAATATGAGATGCCTTGCAGATAAATTAAGTTGATTCTCATAAACTTATTACGTGGAATTTGAAGTTTGATTTACATCAGGATAAGTAATAAGCATTTGTATAGTTCTCATGCGTCATTATGGCAAATTAAGCTTTTAATATCCGTTTTTAACTGTTTTCGCACTAAGTTTTGCCTACTTTTGTTATAGAACTTTGGTGTTACTGAAGTTATCCTCACATAAGCCGTTTGTATAATTTATAAGATTCGACAGTTCATCGACGGTTTCGTGTGAATTTATTTCAGTAAACATTAAACTTGCTCGCATTCCAGAAGCAAATTTGTATGAACAGAAACGCGAGTTCTGGTAAAATAAAAGAATAAACTCAAAGGTGTTTGCGCAGACTTCTGGTAAGCTAAACAAATTGGTTGTTTAAGGGGGTTCGACAATTTTTGGATCAATGAATATTGTTCATTCTGTAATATGTATCCTTTCTTCGTGTTATTACGCTGAAATTGTGCTATGTATGCCGGTATGTCGTTATTTTAACCATTACAAAAAGCAAAGCGAATGAAAAGTATCCTCGCTATCATAATAAACATTGAACCAGCATTAAATATTAATTATTTAATAAAAAGATAACTAAATCAGACCGGAGGTAAAATGTTACTGTAAAAATCAGAAACATTACGTAACCTTGACCTATTTTAGAATATTTAGAAAAAATATTTGAAATTATTTTTATTTTTAGTAGCAATCATAGTTTATTTTATAATTTTCAATATAATATGTCCAATGTTTTTATATAATCTCTCTAAAATATCACTTGAAATCGGTCACATTAATAATCCCAGTAAAACGAATATAATAAACGTCAAATATGCACTTATAAATCTCATTCTGTTGACTATTGTTTTATATTATTATCTTCTTTAAAAAATTGCAAAATATTATACAGAAGAATGAAATATTGTCATATACCATAAGAAGAACTTTTATTAAATTCTTATAAAAAAACTAGCTTACATATATATTTTTCTAAAAATTATTCGGGAATTCCATTTAACGGCGGCATGACTAGTTTCTTCGCTAAGATTTCGACAGTATGTACCAACTGATTTCTATAGAACTACGCTTATTATAGTTCACATATAATCAAAAGCAACAACAGACAATAAAAATATTTTTCTTCAGATTCCTTATATACATATATATATAAATAAATATATGTATATATATATATATATTTATATATAAGTAAAATTGCTTCATTTCCGGCTTGTAAGTATCTGAATATCAATACGCAGATAGACGAACTAATCTATACATTTCCTCGTGTTGCAGCTCATGTTTGTTTGTTGTCTTTAATGAACGTGGTACGCAAATAAACAACTAGAAAAATTACATTGTGCAATATGATCGAACACCAAAGAAAGGTCTCACAATATGTATAAAACAGGCAGCATTAGGCGAAAAATAAGATTGATATTTTGTCCTCAGAATGACTACCTCATATATAGAGCAGTAGTTAAATAAAGTACACAATGTTAAGCGCGATAACTTAAGACTTCAACTAAATGTAAAATTTCAATTGCATCGAGTAGAAAATTTTCAAATGATTTTGAATTAGACCAAAGTTCAATATAAAAAATTAATAGAGTAAAAGTTCGTGTTGAGATATTATATGAAGTTCATTTTTCACCAAAACTCATAGAAACGAAATTTCTGGTTATCTATATAATTTGCTATGAAAAGCACGTGGCTTTTTTCGCATTATATGTGTTCGTTTTGCACTAAGGTAAAAGCAAATTTGTAGTCCCAAGCACACACACACATACGTGCACCCAACGGACCAATTCATAATTATGTGTGTATAACTTTACTGTATCTGTGGATCTGTGTAGAAAGTATAATGCAACCGACAGATTATGTAACAAGTATGTATTAGGTGTTACTAACCTAGTAACAAATTAGTTCAGTTGCGACCAGAAGGATAAACCAAAGACAGCATGAACAGAAAGTATAATGTCATGCACATCGTTTCGTACTTATTGGTGACTCATCAGTAGGAGCCGGTAATAGGCCATTTAACCACTATATGTTTGGATGAAGAATGTGGGATAATAGGACAGTAAAACCTCCTAGACGAATGTGTAAACCTATGGTAGTTAAGCTAAAATCATATAAAGTCTCGAAAATGCGACTTGCACGTTAACACACTATATATAATATATATACCAAGTCCGTATACGATACTAGCACTATGGCTATTGTGTCAGTAACCGATACCAACATTATAGTACCGCAAAGGTACATGGTACTAACATGCTGGATATCAATGTATGCTATAGTTCACCGAAATTAAGAATTACAACTATTTCTGAACACCTGTTACTCCAGTAAATCCATTATGTAACAGTCAACGCCGAATCATTTACAACTATAAGAAGCAACTAAAGTTACACTGTGATTAAAGTGTTTTGTGCAATGGTTTTCGAATATTTTTGCAAGTTTGACCAGCCTTGCAGCTTTATTTTGTTAACCCTTGTTTCGTATCTCATATTTCTTTGTAAATTTCATGCATGTAAAACAGCGTAATAATGATTTATGTTACAAGTTTCCCATATAAAGTATTCGGTAACTGATTCGAAATAAGATCTGACATGTGTCAATTTTTAACTGTACTTCTTCATTAACATTTGATGCTTCATGATACAAAGTATTTAAAAAAAATATAAAGCCAATTTATTTTATGCAGTGTCTGGAAATCCTGTTATTTTGGAGACAGAAATACTTGTTTATATGTTACAGTAATGATCCTGAATAATAAATCGAACGCTTTTCGCTTTGATTTATCGTGACTGAGTACGCAAGTTTAATATTGAAACGTTTACGTAAAATTAGTATGTTAGGCAATTTATTTAAAGTACATAAAATCGATAAAATATACGTTCCGTACAGACTTAGAAAAATGATCTTGCAATCCAAAATATTTAAAAAATTAACTGGGCTACATTCTTGCAAGTTGTTGAAATTTGTTAAAATTAATTGATATCGCTTACGAATATTTTATTTCGTTGCATATTCGAATGGACTTTTAGGAGCATTTTGAAGAAAGTGACAAAAATGGAAAATATTTCGACAATTTATAATTTAACCTAACTAACTTTTCTTCTACATCGAGAATGGGATTCAATTAATTACAAAAAACAATAATTGACAAGAAACAACATTCTATCACAGTCATCAGTAGTGGTAAGTAATGTTCGAAGAAAACAAAAATTACGCAAGCAATAGCAAATTGTAGGCCTGATTATGCTCTCAGCAACAGAAAATAGCTAACTGTTTTACATAAAATTAAATTATTTCATTATTATCGCGAAATGGGATAACTGGTATAGGTCAAAGCCAGACTGTATGGGTTTTCTCGTGTAAGAGGTGTTCAGAAGTATTTGTAATTCTCAATTATGGTGAATTGTTGCATATTTTGAAATCCACTTTTTATAAGCATGTATATTTTCGACAACCAGTGTCGATTTCAGGCACTGAAACAACAGCCATGGTGCTGGTATCCTTTATAAACTTGGTATATATATATATATATATATATATATATATATATATATATATATATATATATATATAAGTGATTTGGCTTTGAATTCGAATTGGTGAAGTCTTTATAGAAAGTTCACTTCTTTAATGCAGGGTTACACAGTCGTATAGAAGAAATAACCATCCAATCTTCCTATGTTCCTCACTTTAGTACATATGGTGGGTATAGGGCTCAGTAACGATACCTACTGATGAGTCGCCAGTAAACACAAAACGAATGTGCACATAGGATTATACGTTCCGTTCATGCTGTCTTTGGTTTTTTCTTCTGGTCATATTTGAACTAATATTTTACTAGTTGCACAACGCATAATACACAATTGCATATTTATTAGTTCTCCGCCGCAAACAGTAGCTAATTGGCTGCTTAAGTTCTTGGTTGTATTTATGAGCGTGATTACGTGTATGCCAACGTTAATTTATCTGGTAGATCATTTTACTCAGTCTGTTCAAAATAGAAATATTATTGTTGTTGATCAATCTATCCTCCTATGTGATTTCCATTAACATTATCAAGAATAATCTAGATAATCCCATCAGCATATAAACTTTCTTAAAGTATACTTACTTGTAAGTAATTATTTTTGATGGCTTTTCAATAAAACTAATCCATTGCTCCAATAAGTATTTTACAATCTCTTTTGTAACGCAACGAGTTTAAAAACCTGTAATGTTAGTCTATATACGGAATAAAATTAATATGTATTTAACACCTTGTTTAAATAAACGATAAGTAATGTTATTTGTGTTTACCTAGCGAGAAAGAAACAAAGTTGTATAAAGTAATCTGCATGTAACAGGAAGCGTATTAGTCTATTCACATTACCGTTGAACTTACACGAAATTAAGTTAAAATGATAAAAATTTTCGTAAGAAACACAGTAAAATCATTGGGGAAATCTATTAATTAGCAAATCAATTTATGACAGTCAGCTTTGGATCGAATTTTGAATGATTGATTACCTAAATTTTATAGCCATTTTGAGGTAAGCTCAAACGAGCTAAAGTATGCTTTCATGCTTATTTCAATCAACAACATGTCTTCGAAGACGCACGCGCAATGTTGTGTGAGGTTAGACTAGAAGTGCCAGGTTTAAAAAATCCATCGCTTGTATTAATTTGATGGGTTATATGTAATATGTATTTTTTCTAAATATACATCAGATTTAGTGCTCAATTACTGGTAATGGAAATTGAGGATATCAAAAAACCATTTTAATACAAAAAACAGGAGGTCTTTTGTATTCATCAATTTGGTTTTATTCGCACCTTACCTAACGAAAATTACCTTTGTCATTGCATTTAAAGTTTTGTTCACAATAACAATATCTATGCACACGAGTATGAAATTTACTTTATCATACCTGGGAAAGACATTATTCGTGTAAGTCTATGCGAAATATTATCCCCAAATGTAACAACTTATTTAGTGAAACAAAATAGCAATAATAAGGCTTTGGGGGCATCCCTAGACAAAATAATAAACAATGACAGGACAGCTATAGACAAATGTGAACTATTGCCAAAACCTGTATCAAATTCAGTGGAATCTTATGGTTATTTACAAAAAATAACAGAAATAAAATATATAATAATGTGTTAATTGGGTGGGGCAGACATTAAAGAATCTGCAGGCTGTGCATATTTTTGCAGTTTAATTTAATAAAATGATTGCTGATTAAACGGCAGATTTCAACGTAGTGCTACCTTACTGCTGTGGAAAGAATCCAACCTTTTTGAGCTTAATCAACAGATAAAGTTACGTGTCAATAAACATTAGTTTATATGAAACTACTATTTAAATTTTGATACAACTTTCGTTATTTCTGTTTTTTGTCAGATAAATATTAACGAGGAATCTAGATTAAGTTGTTCAATAAAAAAACGCAATGATTAATTTGCGTTTAGCTATTCACATGATTCATATTTTGCACAGAAATCTTATTGAGCCCTTTGACGTAATTTTACATTTGGATATTCTAAAACAGATTTTCGTGTTCCTTTTTTAATTATCAACTCAACAACCCAAATATAGAAAAGTAATGATTAAATTGTAAACTTTTTTTCAAATGACTCAATTCATAACTTTCGTCTTTGGTATAGCGTTAGGGGAGGTTTTTTTCCCCTGGTTGCTTTAGTGAGTTAATTAGATGAACACAAAGAAGATGTGAATAAACATATGTGTATTATATAAGCATCATGTTAAGTAAATAATGAAAAGTAAATATAAGTGTGGTTAACATAAAATGCGCAATATAAAAAAAATATAGATAAATCACTATTTACTAATGTACATACCTGTTACTTATCACGTACATATAGCGACACGTTGCGAAACATAATTTTTCGAAATGGCATTTCTGTCTATGATGTTATAAAAATCTCTGCCAGGAAGTAAAAAAAATAAATGTAGCCTTACGAAATTAAATTGATGATGATTTAAAATGAACTATAAATCAACAAACAAAATAATAATACTGATCAAAACGGTTGTGATAGTATATTTATAAAGAAGATATTAAAATATCGGCCTTGCAGAGGGCCAGGGTTACAAGTCTATACTATATTTTTGCTGATTATTTTAACTGTTACTAACATATCATCGGGTAGGAGAGTATCGCGTATGTTTATGTGTCTATAACTGCAAAACTTTAGGTTAAATTTGATTACGCATATATTTACACCCGCCTAAGTGAAATGAAACTAATTAATAATCAGTATTTTAATATAAGTACGCTAGCTTGAAATAACCACCAATCCTATTGTAGCTAACCTGTCACATAACATAATCGAAGAACTACCGTCAGTCATACGTACTGATACGATTTGACTTTTCCTAATCATTATCAGAGGACGACAGCATACTGACTAGCGAGGATCAAACCGCTATGCATATATAAGTAAAGCAAAATTATTTATTGGGTTTTCACCTCTAGTCGTCTCGCATACGTTTTAATTGACCGGAAATGTCGGTTGCGCAACGGCTGTGTAGTCAGGAACATATTTTGCCGCTTTTGCTACATGTTTATAAGTTATGAAATTAAGCAATTGCGGGCAATGATAACAATTCTTAGAATAATGTTGGCGAGCTGGAAATTAACACCAATCCAATTGTATATACTAGTCGCAGAACATGACAAAACTACCGCCTGTCACGCGTACTGACTGCATAGAAATTGTTCAGCCGTCATTTCCAACTAAATTCAAAGTATTTAAGTACATCTTCCTACCAATTATTCTAGCTATCCATCTTTCTAACATTTAAATACAGTTTGTTGCGGTGAACCAATATATATGCAAGTATGTATTAGGTGTTGTGAAACTAGTAACAAATTGGTTAAATTGTGACCAGAAGGATAAACCAAAAGCAGCATGAACGCAAAGTATAATCTCATGCACATTTGTTTCATGCTTACTGGCGACTCATCAGTAGGAGTCGGTATTACGCCCTTTATCCACTATATATTTGGGTGAGGAATGTGGCATAATAGGACGGTACATCTGTATGTCTGCTAATAAATCTTTTTACCTACTTATATATCTGGCCATCTTTATGTCAATATAATTATCTGTTTATCTATTTATCTATCTATCTATCTATTTGTCTGACTATATATATATATATATATATATATATATATATATATATATATATATATATATATTGTACCCTTTGTGGCAAAAACAAAAAGAAATTTTATCAGATATGAGATTTTTCTAGGGCACCTAGAAAATACATCATTAAAGAGTGACATAAGTAAATGTGCTCAATATATACTGTACGTGGATGATATATTTCTTGTACTTAAGAACAGGTCGCAATCACGAACATTGCTTTAAAGTTTCAACAAAGCACATAAGAATATCGGTTTCACGTCAGAGCAGGAGAAAGATGACTGTCTGCCTTTCCTTGATGTACTGTTAAAGAAAGAAATTAATGGTAAATTAAACAGAACAATTTACTATAAACCAACATGGTCTGCACAGTATTTGCATTACAGCAGTTTTGTGCCATTTCAATATAAATTATCAACTGTTCGTGGTTGCTTCTCAAGAATTGACAGGTTGGTTAGTCAAGATTCTAAAGAAAATGAATATAATAAGGCAATTAACGATTTAATGTCTAATGGCTATCCCAGGCAATTAATTGAATCAATTATTAAAAGGGGAGTTAACCAGAAACAGACGTACTATGGGCCAGAAAAGAAAACCGTCTACCTAAACATCCCATTTAAGGGGGATGCAGTTTCCCGAATGGCACAAAAGAAAGTTGAAGCAGCATTGACACGCACATTTAATGCAGCCAAACTACGAGTGTTATTTAGGGTAACACACTTGTCTTTACCAACAGCTGTTAATGTCGACATCAAATATTATTTACCAATATACATGCGCAAGTTTTCGATCAATTTACGTAGGCCGATCGACCAGACGGTTAATTACTCGAATGAGAGAACATTGCAACTTGAACGCCTGTTTTAAATCAAATGGTGAATACACGTCTGCTATTGCGCAACACATCATCGAAACATCGCACGTATGTTCTCCAGACGTAGCATTCAAAGTAATTACTAAACGTAAAAAGAAAAGGGAGCTAGCCACATACGAAGCCTTATGGATAAACAAATTGCAGCCGGATTTATGTAAGCAGAATATGCACGTACAAGCATTGAGCTTGAGCTGGATGTGACTCACGCAATTTGATTGGTTTCTATTTCTTTACACTCTCTTTGTTCACATATTTCTATCTTATTTTGCTTTCCAATTTATATATAAAGATATGTTCATGAGTAGATATTTGAGAAGACCATGAGAAAGAAAATTTTCTTATATCTGATAAAATTTCTTTTTGTTTTTGCACATAAGAAGGGTACAATGAATTTTATTTAAGCTCGCATTTCAAAAGAATACATATATATATATATATATATAGTAAATGTTTATAAATTTCTATATTTATTTGGTTGATATGTAATTACCCTAAACCACTGGATCTATTACTTAACTATAGTGGATATTCGCTAGTCATAACAGGACCTTTAACCTGAGCTTCATATACTTTAATACTCAAATATATTCCACTCTATGAACGCCTTGAGTTCATCTCTGCGAAGCAGATAAAATATTGCATTGCTTGCTGATTTATATTGGAATAAATCAAATCATAAATTGACATTAGTGCATTGCAAACTATTATGTATTATATTTTCTTCTATAGCGGCTGTATGAAATAAAAGCAGACATTTTTGTAAGTCAATCAATAATATCTTTAAATAATGATTTAAATGATTATCGGAATTAATCACTCCCAATCTACCAATGCAAACTCAGTTATGTTATTCTGGTATTTTTGAAGGCATGCACATAAAAAGAAAATTAAAAAATATTAATTCATCAATCGCGCGAATGCCAAATTTTACAATTAATCTATTTTTGTAGCCACATTTAATACACAGACAAATTCAAAAATTAAATTTATATATCACTTAGCTAAGGAGATTTTATTCAAGGAAAACTAAGGGTTCTTGTTAGCGGGAACACGTCTTACTGCAGTGAATTAATTTCAAACTAAGCCTTAATTGTTGGATTGATGTCGTGAACTAATATTAATTGGCATTGTTTTCTGGCGAAATCACAATGCTTTTTGTCATAATTATTGCACAGGAACGGCGAGACATCATCAGAAAGGGATAAAATACTGAAACAAATATTTTGTGCAATTTTTTCCCTTTGAATGACTACATTCATTATTAATAAATCATTAATTGCGCGGGTAGTTGTAACAATTCTTTAAATATAGTTAACAAGTTTGAAGTAAATACCAATCCCATTATAATTAACCAGTCGTCGAACTGACGGTAGTTTTGCTATTTTGTACGACCACTGGTTAAATACAATGGGATTGATGTTTAAATTAAACTCGCAAACTTGATTTAAATTTGTTATTGATTTAAGATAATGACGTATATTGCTATAAAGAATTGAGAAGATGCGGTGATAAGCACGCAATTGGTTATACGACTATAATTCACGTATTGGCAGCGTAGAAACCAAATGTCTCCCTAAACAACGAGATGGTCAACATTGGCAGCGGAGCTACCTGAAATGAAGCTATGACCTGCCACCACCAAATTTGCTTAAATCTGCTATTTTGAGCATTGTCCTGTTTATGTGTGATCGGAGGCCTAAGGATGGAACGGGAAATATCGTACCGAAAAGTTGCCATTCAACAAAGATTAGATCATATCTCATTTACCGTGGTTACTATGAACGATGTTGAAGCCTTCGGAAAAAAGGGCCGAATCCACACTTAGCCAATAACAAGGCAAACTCTGTGCATACTTGAGAATTGGGATCAATCGGATCTATGCGAAACTAATAGTGCAAAACGACGACCATTGAAGGCAAATCGCAGAGAAAATCAATAAGAAATGACTTCGCTTGAGAGCCGAATTTTTATTTTTCACGATATGGAATTTTGATTGAAGTTTGACTCTCATGGATAAGCATGCAATCGTGCTCTTATGTTGGGCAAGAAATATATAGACAGGTCATTAACTTTTCAGACATTGATTTTTCTAGGTTTTAGAAATTTGTGGCCGGAATTTGCCACGGACAGGGCTCGAACATGGGCACCTCTACGGCAAAGTGGTTTATTGATTAGAGCACCAGATTCCAAAACAGACGTTTGCAGGTTTGAAACATGTTCGTAACACATTCTGCACGGTATGTGAAGAGTTCACAAAAATAACGGAACCGGTCAACTGGATGAATTGCATTTTCTTCATTACACATTTTTTTAGTTTATACTAAAATGTGTATGTACATAATAGATCAGGTGCTTATATCAAGGCCGCAACTTTAAATATAGTATTGGAACGAATAATTTTTGTTTGTCATTTTAATGAAAAATGCGATATCTGCAACTTTTTGGTTTTTTACTTTAATTATTAATTTAATATCGTAGATATTTACTTCAGAATTGAACTATCAAATAAGCCAGGTTTGGGCATAACGTCAACTTTTTAAAATATATTTAAGGTGGTATCAAATCATTTATTGATAAATTCATTTTAAAACGATATCTAGCTGTCTGAAACCATTGCGTGTTCTACGTGAACTCAATCTTGCTGAAAATCCTATTTGTAATACATCTGGATATCGTCTTCTACTGATATTCGAATTGCAACAGCTGAACATTTTGGACAAAATTGGAATCTCAATTGAAGATAAGGTGATTTTAACCTGCGATTTTCCATCCACAGATAAAATTGCAGATAATTTTTAAAACGAAATTCTTTTTTGGTTATAAATTGGATCTTTATTTTTGCTGATATGTGTTCCTGGATGCAATTTAAACGAGAAGCAGTAATATATCCTCCAATGCCAACTAGTTGTAAAAATCAACTTATTAAAGTAACAATACTCAAAATTTTGATGCAGTAATTTATCTAAATAATTAACTTATCTGGTTTCTGTATCGTAGTCTACTTTTGCTCTTTTTTCATTATATGATAAAACATTTTGATAGGCTGTTGCGTTTATCTTTTAAAGAATGAAATTCCCATTATAAGCTTAATCTTGTCAATCTGACATGTTTAAATTCTATCCATGAACGAGAACGAATAAAGTTACAAAATTTTCTGCAGTGCATTTTGTTAGCAATATTTAAATTATTCTGCAAATTGATGTTCTTCATTCTAAATGTAGAACAAATTAACTTTCTATTTTCGAGAATCGCTATGCTGTTTTCGATTTTATGCTTTTGTCACGAATTATGAACTCCAATTTCTTCTTTAATAAAATGATATATTATATATATACTCAATAGAGACAAAAACAAGGCTAAATAAATTGTCTTTACCCATAGAATAGAATATAGTCTGGGAACATGCAGACCTGTTGACATTCTAACCTCCAGAATTTATCGGTAAATTTCCGTCCATCAACAAATAGGAACGATTAGTGAATTTTGTCTGAATGCATTATTTTAAATTACGATATTCTCCCTTCACACTTTCAATTATGCTCTTAAGCAAATTTAATAGCAACATATAAAATACAAAATAATACATTCAATAATATTACGAATGAAAATATATTCAAATAAATATCCAAAAAAATTAAAATTTACGAAATTTAAATTCGGTGACTTGAAAAATATTTTATACACTTTTAACGTATCTTATAGTTGCGATATGAATATATGCGCAAATATATGCATACATATTAATCGGCGTATAAAATGGAACCATACGTAGATAGATAATTGAACGATATTTCCTGGATCATGGTCGTGTGTTCTCAGGACAGCACTTCAATATTAGAAAGGATTTCCATTCATTATATATAGAAACAAATTTCTGGTCAAGTAGATGGATATCGTTTATCACTTAATGTACCTTAGGGCTATGTATGAAAAAAATATATAATATATGCTTCTATGCATATTGAATACAAGTTTTACAGCACGAATTTATTGTATGTATGTTGACGGTATAAAAAAATAATACATGTGATAGGCGATTCAATTCATAAAAAAAGACCGGTTTTGAATTTTTCAGGTAATTATCAAACGCTGACCATAATTGCCACAACAAAAACACGAATTGGGTCATATTTTCTTCGAGGTTTTGTGAATTATCCACGGCTAAGTTTAGGCCGCAGAATTTTCAGTCTTTGGTGGAGCCTACTTTGCTCTATTTGACTACCTAATATCTGTAGTTTAAAGGAAGACACAATAAAACTGAGAAAGAAACATGGAAATCAATTACTGTTATTATAATCAAGGTTGCGGTCTTGAGATAAACACCTGACCCATTAATTACTTACATATGTCAGTATAAACTAAGAATTGTATAGTGTAGAAAAGGCAATTCATCCAGTAGACCGGTTTCGTCCTTATTGGGAACTCGTCAAGTAATGGCCAGAATTTTCCGCGGACAGGACTCGAACCTGGGCACGTCTGCTTCGGAACCTGGTGCTCTAACCACTGAGCCATCCTGCCGCACACTACACTACACACAATAGCACCAGATTCGGAAGCAGACGTGCCCAGGTTCGAGTCCTGTCCGCGGCAAATTCTGGCCAGTACATGATTAGTTCCCAATAAAAACGAAACCGGTCTACACTTTACAATTCTTAGTTTATACTGACATATTTAAGTAATTAATGGGTCAGGTGTTTATATCAAGACCGCAACCTTGATTATAATAATTGTTATCACCACCCGCGCAACCAATGTTCGTTTAATTATATATAATCAATTACTGTGACAGGATTTCTTTACACAAACACATACACACATACACACACAATATGTCGGTATAAACCAATAATTGCATATAGTAGCACATGTAATTCGTCAAGTAGACCGTTTTCATCCTTAATAAGCACAAATTAAGTACGTAGTATTTTCGCTGCGAACAAAGTTCGAACCAAATTACATTTTCTTTGGAGCCCTGAAATTATCCACTGCGTAAAGCCTATCGCACACTACACTTCATATTCAGTAACTTAGCAAATTATGCTTGTGTCGTCAGTATTTAATCAATCATGTATTTTATATCATATTCACGAAAAGGTTCGCGTTTTAACACTCGAACAATTAACCAGGATTCTCTGGCCGTTATCTGAAGGGAGGATGTTGCAGGAGTATTTCATGAAATCCATAACACAACAGGCAAATACTTGAAGAGTGTCCAATTGCGTCGAAATTTGTCTTCATTTGGAATTGCGTTGACCATCTTTTAATCTGCGAATATATATATATATATATATATATATATATATATATATATATACATTTTATAAAATCAAAATAAAGCATATATTTTTTTCTAACCCTTCGACTTATTTCATTTGTAGGTAAACGCGGAAAACTTTTATAATCCCAGTGTTGTTGTGACGGCCAGCAAAGACCACAGAATCAACACTCTTTATCGATTTTTGCAGCCGCAGCACATCAAAAGATGGTGAGACAATATTTCACATACAAGTTGAAAAAAGTGGATATAAATTTTACATATTATAATTTAAAATATGAAAAATTGAAAAATAGTTTGAATGCAAAATACAATCGTCTATTTTAGGAATTTTTTGACGTGACAAGGCAGTGTGACAAAGAGTCCTATTGATATATCTTGCAGTCTAACATAAAACTAATTTTTGCGCATTTATTTTTGTGTTGCATATTTATGTCAGAAGAAATTTACCAATGCCTGTCTAAGTTAAATTTGCCTCCGTGTTTAAATAGAACAGCACTGAAATGGTTATCTTATGTATTTGTAATTTGTGTCTCTTGATTTACATCTATAAACATTTTGTTTGCCAGAGAAAAGGAGAGATATGGAATATTATGTTACATAAATTCAAATTTATTTTCATAATTTTGTGTTATAGACAAATCCTTGAATTAATTATGTCGTAGGTATAAACTTTGTCCAAACATTTCTTTGAGAAATAGAACCATTATTAATTTCATGCAGGAATGAGGAGCATTTAATGAAGTTTTAATTCTAAGATATGTCACATACTTTGGCTTTTTCCGAAATAATTTTGAGTATTATCAACTAAATTCCTTAGAAGACGGAATTGACACCCAATGCTGACCTTTGTAGCCATTTCTATCTATCACAGTGTTTCAGAATTTAAGAAATTGGTATGAAATTTCTTGTCATTCCTATGGATAATATCCTCATTTTATGGAAGTTTGACAAAGTCTCAGTGGTTCAAATCAACCTATTCAAGTATGATTAAACGAACATTGGCTGCGCGGGTGGTGATAACAATTATTATAATCAAGGTTGCGGTCTTGATGGCGGCAGGATGGCTCAGTGGTTAGAGCAGCAGATTCCGAAGCAGACGTGCCCAGATTCGAATCCTGTCCACGGCAAATTCTGGCCAGTACATGATGAGTTCCCAATAAGGACAAAACCGGTCTACTGGATGAATTGCCTTTTCTACACTATCCAATTCTTAGTTTATACTGACATGTAAGTAATTAATGGGTCAGGTGTTTATATGAAGAACGCAACCTTGATTATAATATTCAAGTATGTGTCGGAATCTGTTCACAAATAGGCTTATTCTATCCTAGTCGTATATTATAGTTTGAATCCCCTGGATTTGTGACCTAATCTCTATTTATTTGTTCATCATTTAAACACGTATTTTTTACGGATTTTTTATTTATGTAAAACAATTTGTGCAATAATTTCAATTTAACGCCAATCTACTTTTTACTGTGGTACTAGTTTAGAACAATAAATTATCTATTGAAGTTCGATCTAAGATACTGATCGGATGGAGACACAAAGTAAAAATATCTCTTTATAACTATCTAGCAATATATATTTAATTTATTTGGTTTCTGGACCAGACTAATACTTCATTTATTAGTAAAAATGTTTACTCATTAAAATCTAATTTATGAAAATATAAATGCTAATTACTTTAGACCACATGGATTTAAAAATTTCTTAATTAAAAAATCATTGATTATGTAAATGGAAATAACAATTCTTTAAATCATATTTGCGAGCGTGATATAAACAACAATTTAATTGTATCTAGCCAATCGCACAATAAAGCCTATCTATCATCAGTCCCACGTACTGACGTGTGTTGATTTTCTTTGATCATCGTCGGAAGATTATGGCATATATATATATATATATATATATCCATGAAATATACAACTTACAATGATTACATACTGCATCTGCCATCGCGCAATATAAAAAGGGTTGCCTTATCTGCAGAGCCGCGCAGGGTGGATAAGCGAAATCGGGCAACTGCAGTCAGCTTTATCTCCGATTCTGCATCCTTTCATTCCCATTCCTTTTCTCAATCTAACAATAAGACTCTTTTAGATACATTGAATATGGTTGGTTTAGATCATAACTCTGAGCCCAATATCAGGTTGTCAAATATCGAAAATAGTTCTAGTAGACGATAATTCATTAAACCTACGTTAGGTTTTAACGAAGGCGCATTTAATGTGCCAACATTAAAACAACTTGAACAACAAGAATCTCTTTCTCGTATGTTGGATAAATTAGAAATCGACATATTTTGTGTATCTGAAACCAGAATAGAGGATCCTAGGTTTATTACAGAATTGATTGCACCATTCCTATCTACGCGTTATTGGCTTCGAACATTTGATTCCATTAGAGTTCTCTGCCGGTAAATGGGGTGCTTGTATTGGTTCTCTGAAGTGCGCGAGCTGAAGCTTGCTTTATTGAGTGGATCCCTTTAAATAGTGGACAGTGTGCGGAAAACTGTTATCATCACACATTCGTGACGCATATGTTCTACCGATTGCAGAATGTGACAAAGAAAGGATGCTTTTACTCCGAATTAAGCTCCTTACTAAGTAAAGCACGAAGCGGATATAGCCCTGGTTATGGGTGATATGAATGCTTTACCTATGGGCGCTTAAGTACGCCAGACCACTAGGTGAAGATACACTTTAAGCTCGACGCGCAACGATAATGGTGAACGGCTTTTGGATAGCTGCACTGAAGAATAAGCCCCGAAATGATGTAGGCAAACTCGAACAACCGTCCTTCCGACAAAACTATGAAAATATTCTAAAGTCTAATCTAACTGGTCTAGATGACAAAAATCCGAATACACTTTGGTACAAGATAAGTTCCACTATGCACAATGCAGGTACTACTGTATATGGAATTGCAGGCCGCCGTAGAAATAATCATTGGCTCTCTGTATAATCTATGGAGATACTCGAAATAAGGCGCCAAATTCCACCTGGCTCGACTCATAATAATACTCGTCGCTATATAAGACGCCAACTTAAGCGCAGTCGATGCCGAAAACTTTTGGACCAGAAAGGCTGAAGAATGGAAGTAGCTTTCGCGTCAGGTAATAGTCGCTCTTGTTCCAACTTATACGCGCAACAGGTCCGATAAAATTAAAAGTTTGTGAAACTATAAATGATAGTTACAACGATTTGATAACAGATAAAATACGTTGTCCTGACAGGTGGACTGAAAACTTTAAAAATCAATTTTCTTGGCCACCCGCCTCAGTACCAATTCCCGAAAGCATGTCTGCATCAACAGTGTGGAATTTTAGTCTCGAAGAATCATCCGAGTTAGAAGTGTGCGATGTAATCCTATATATAAAACGCCACAAAGCCGCAGGCCTCGATGATTTGTTTCCACGATTGTTTAAGGATGGTGGCGATATAATTTCATGAACGTTGACCAAACTTTTTCATACTATATGGAATGAGGAATCCGTACCACTTGATTGGAATGAGTCGACCATCATTCCCATCTTCAAAAACGGCAATCGTAATTCGTGCGATAACCATCGTGGTATAAGCTTGGCACCGGTCGTAACTAGGTTATTTGCTTCGATTTTCCTACGTCGTCTTAGCGCTTAACGTGAATCACATACAAAAGAACAGGCCGGATTCCGCGTAGGACGAGGTCGTATAGATTATATTTTTACGTTAAGGCAAGTTCTTGAACAGAGATTTTTATATCACCGTCCCGCAATATACGAGCTCTCTACACAAATATTTCTGGTCGCGTTAAGGTCTACAACGAATTAACGCATAGCTTTACAACCAGCAGTGGTGTTCGTCAAGGTTGTCCACATTCCCCATTTTTGTTTAATTTTGTAATCGATGCTATTATGAACAACACTCTCTCACACATTCAGGATGCTGGAGTTGAAGTTTTCCCGGGCGATAAACTAGTCGATCTTGACTATGCGGACGATATCGTACTATTATTCGACAATCAGGATGCTGCCCAGGCCACATTGAATAAATTAACAGACGTTGTTCCATCTTTCGGTATGAAATTCGCACCCTCTAAATGTAAGATACTGTTACAGGATCACCCACCACTTACTCCAACGTTGCGACTGCAGAATGAAGATCTTGACATAGTCGACAGGTTTACATATCTTGGGAGCTCTATCAATAACGTAGGCAATATGTCAGACGAGGTGAGAATAGAAATCGTGAAAGCTGGAGTAGCTTTCTCGAAACTTTGTCATTTATGGAGAAACGCGAGTATTTTACTCTGCCTTAAAGTTCGTGTTTACAATGCATCTGTACGCGCAGTCTTACTATACGCTAGTGAAACTTGGTGTGTTAGAGTTGATGAATTTCGACATTTACAGGCATTCGAACATTGTTGTTTGAGAAGTACGATACACGTTGGTTACTTACAACAAATAACTAACTTTGACATCCGTAGACATATTTTTGGATCTGACAATAAGTGCTCGTCGTTAGAAAAACAAATAAGGCTCCATCTACTTCGTTGGCTCGATCACGTTTTGCGTATGCCCTCATTTCGATTGCCCAGTAGAGCTTGTCTCATCCTGCACCGATTGGCGTAAGAAACAAGGTGGGCAGACTTTCGACATGGCAGAAAACAGTTGAAGTCACTTACATCCAAATGGGTAGCATAGGACCCGCTCGTCTGCTAAAATGAGGTCCTCGTGTGCATCACAGGTTTTGCTAGACACCCTTTAGCGATATGGTATCGAATCGAGCTCAGTGGCGATTTTGTTGCAGATGTCTAGTAGAATCATCTTCGAAACTTTCTTTCTTAGAAAAGCTTAGCTGCGAGGTTTGGTTTGTTTAAGATGTGATACAATGAAATCCGCAAGGAAGCTCATTGTTGATTTTGTCTTGCCTGAAATGCTAACTTGGCCACAATGGTGTTGTGGCGAGGTTTTGTTTGCCCCATTTCTGTGAGTTATCCTGATAAACTTATTAATAAAATATAGGTATTCCTTCACTCTGCCCCTCTCTCTCTCTCTCTCTTTCGTAAAATCTCACTAATAATTTGTCTAAAATATTATTTCTGCTTTCATTTCTATATACTTTTTCACTCTTACGGTTATATGACAGCAAAAACAGCTACTTTTGACTTTTTGGCTGAACATAATGATGATGAATTGTATGAATACCGACAACTTTGAGCCTATCTGCAACCGGCTAAAGAAAATTGGACTGGTGCTTATATGAAGCTAGCAAACCTGATTTAATAATTTGTTAACACCACCTGCGCCATTACATATTCCTTAAATATATAACATATAAATTTAGCAAAAACCTCAAAAAGTCAAAGTTCGTGGCTGAATAGAACTTGCGCAGCCGACGTTTCCAGGCAAGTAAAATTCACGTGAGGCTATAAGATATGAGGGCTGAATATCTAATTTTGTTTTCCAAGTATATGAATTGCGGTTTGATTCTTGCTAGTCAGTTTTCCGTCGTACTCTGCTGATTATCATGGAAGGTCGAACCCCGTCTATGCGTATGACTGATGGCAGTTTTGCTATGTTTTTCATCTGATTAAATAAAATTGAACAGGTGCTTAAATAGAGCTCGCAAAATGATTTTAAAGAATTATAACTTTCTCGTTTAGAATGTCAGATTTGATTTAATTATGTAGAATCCAAAATATTACCTAAGGAAATGCTTAAACAAGTTCAAAATTATATAATTTTAGCGGTTATTTTAAAAAATTGCATGTAATGCATTAATGCATAATCCGTCTTTCTTAGCACAAACCAAATGTAAGTTTATTCAATATGCGTGCTATTTTATATATGATTCACATCTAAATTGAGTATAAAATTAGCAATATTTAAAAGACTCCAAATGTTAGGAGAATTTTACGTTAGGTAAAAATATATAAACTAGGAATACTCGGAAAAACGCGTTTAATGTAAAATGACGTGTGTTTGATACAATTAAAGATGTACTTTTGCGTCAGATCTTAACATGACGGTAGTATGTTTCTTCATATAGTTAATATAGAAAACGCATGGTGATCAAATTTAAATTGCCTGAAGATAAAACTAGATGCCATCTTGTATGTTTGCTTCAAATAATAAAGTATGCAATATAACTTAGACCCCTGTTTAATAATGAAAATTTTAGATAAAAAAGGCAAATCTAACAGTCTAAATGAGATCTGCTATAAAACGGCGTTTATTAATCTTGCTGTAGGAACGCTGATATATAAAAGAGATAAGCTTCAATATAAAATTTGTTTCGCAGGTTATATTAAAAATGCGTAACATAGGCTGAACTAAATACTATTTGCTTTATTAAGTAAAGTTATTGACACCGAGATAGTATATATGGTTGAATTTGTATTACTAGATCGTTGATCTTCAATTCAGCTGGCTGATCGAAAATATTTAAAGAAAAAGTAAATAATAATGCAGTGAATCAAGTTCGAAACCGTAAAAATCAAGAATTATTAAAAAATAAACCCAAAGCAAGAAAGATCTTAACATCCATGTTGAAGATAATAAAACACACGAAGTTAATAAACGCCCAAGCTTCATAAAAATAATCAAGAAAGAATCCGCAATATCGAGTTTAAATATTACAGTTGTAAAATGTTAAATCAGCAGTTATTAACTTGCATTTTATTGAACTGGGTGATACATAATAGTTAAATAAGTGATGTTCTGTAATAAAGTCACGTCTTAAATCTTTTTGTGTATAAATCAGTTTTTTTGCGTTTTGAGCAGGCTTATGCATATTTGGTCATCAAATTTGCACATAGTCGTACCGAATGTTCACGTTTCGCAAATTTGTGCTAATTTGTGTCGTTTGTGAATATTTGTGGCAGGGTAACCCATATATATATATATATATATATATATATATATATATATATATATATATATATATATATATGCCGGCGGTACAAACTCAGAAATGCATAAGACTGGTTTTGTATTTATTTGGCACTCATAAGTAACTTCCAGAATACCACGACGGGGGTTTCATCCAGAAGCATTCAGCATTGTCATAAAACTAATCATCTATAGTTTCGAAGACGCTCGGTGCATGATATTTTCAGTATAATTTCCATTATTTTTTCTCAATATTGTTTGCGGAGCAAGTCATAGGAGGCTTAAGATATGTAATGCGTGACCATGCATGAAATAATCATTTGCTTAATTTATGGCCACGGCCATTCCGGCTTGAACTATTATGATGCGCATTAAGAGCGAATGCGATCAACAAGATATATTGCATTTTGCAACTGAAGAAATGTATAGCTGCACATATAATGGAATCCTGTATACATTATATATATATATATATATATATATATATATATATATATATATATATAATAGAACACTGTTATAGCTACAAAATAAAACATTTCTAATATTTTAATGAAATCTGATCATATCAATAAAAGAAACTAGACCGTTTGTTTATTACTCTGTAAAATATGATTCAAGATGAAATTGTCACTTGCTTGTTTTTTTAGAAGACGATCCAAAGCTTTTATTTAAATCAAGTTTTCGAGCTTGATATAAACACCAGTCAAAATTCTGTATACCTTCGTCAGTATAAAATAATCATCGTATAATGTAGAAAATACAATTCACCCATTAGACCGGTTTCCTCTTATTGGGAACTCTTAACCTTCTGTCCAGTATTTGCCGCAAACAGGGCCCGATTCTGAGCCCACCTGCTTCGTGACCTGTGACTATATATATACCAAGCCACTTTTTGATTACCGCACAACGTTGACAAGCTATTATAGTTTGCAAGTACTGGCGCGTTTCAAACCTAGATAATTATTCCAGAAGACCGATGACAAACTAAATATAAGGATCAAACAGTCATGCATGCATATAAATATAAATAAATAAACAAATAAATAAATAAATAAATAAATAAATAAATAAATGAATATATATATATATATATATATATATATATATATATATATATAACAGTATATTTCTAATTGGGAAAGCACATTAATAAAAAATTGGATAATGACCATTTTTTTCGAGACTACTAAACTTCACTTTACAATCTTTCATTTAAATGCATTCTGGGTTTTAATTTAATTATGTGGGTGACAACAAATCTGACTCGGTTTTACATCTATTTCTTGTTTTGGTTGATTAGTAAGTGTGTATGCGTTTGTTCGCATTGTTGGCTGTTATGTATACGAATTTTATTTTTCCGAGTGTAGCCTTTGGTTTCACCTTGATGCCCAATTTTGTTTTCTAGACTTGGTAACAGCGCAGGTGCGGATTGAAGTGCTGAATGCTCATATTGTTTTTAAATTTTTGTTTCCATATGTGCAACTGTTTTTTCCTTTTCAGTTTGTTCCCAATCCGATTGACAATAGGATTGATGTTTACATCACACTCGCAAACTTGATTTAAAGAATTGTTACCATCACCCGCACAATCAATTATAGTTCAATTGTTCTGTCTATATATATGTGTGTGTGGCGAAAGCTACAAACAGCTAATGTTCGTGACTACACAGATATTGTGCAGCCGCAATTTCCAGTCCCGAACAATGTATTCAAGACTACTAGAGATGAGAGCGGCATATCTAATTTTGCTTTCCATATATATGCCATGCGGTTTGATTCTCGCTAGTCAGTTTGCCGTCTTAATCTGATGATGATCATGGAAGGTCGAAACGCGTCAGTGCATTGCGACTGGCGGTAATTTTGTTATGTTGTTTGACGACTGGTTAAGTACAAAATGATTGGTATTTACTTCAAGCTCGCAAACTTTATTTAAAGAATGCGATTGAGTATTTGTTGAGTCTGATCGAGGGCGTGTTCGTTCTTACCTGGGTAATAGAAAATTGTTGCTGATTTCTTTTATTCATGACTAGTCGATTAGAACATCATGTTGATGAAACTTTTGAATAAATATATATAGCATGGCTCTCGTTGAAGACTATTTTGTATAAGCTTTTTTATGAACGCTTTTCTTTCCTACTTACGCAGAACCATATTTTTTGTGTGACACTCAAATTTATTGGTACTCATTATGCTGAATTCAAAATAGTTTTCATTTTTGTGAATTCTTTATTTTCTCTTAAAGTCTTTTTAATTTGTATATATTATTCACTTCTTACCTTATGAACTAATTATGATATGTTGCTGGCAGAAGACAATTGATCATACTGGGTTTAATTTAATTTATGTATTTTTCATGCTTATCTCTAGAACTTGTGAAATTGAATAAAAAAAATTTAACACTGACTTGATTTTGAGACCGATTCTGTCTTTTTATTTTATTGCGGTATTGAGAAATTACACTGATATATATACATATATATATATATATATATATATTTCAAAATATCTTATGAAACTGGGGTACTTATCCCTAATAATCTACCTTCAAATATTATATGGTTAGCAGTTTTGGTATTATGTACACTTAATTAAGTAAATTGGGAATGGTATTTCTTTCAAGTTCAAAAAGGAAGATTAAATGCTTGTTACGAGTGCCTCTTTAATCAATAATTATTTATCTAATGTTTAACCGACCTGGTTAACTGATAAATATACCTTTAACAATGGTTTATATTGGCTGATTTCTTCTAATCCTAATTTAAATAAATATCAAACTAACAAAAACAGGCAAATTAATGAATTTCAGATGTTTCTTTGTTTCGACTTTAACGAATACTGCATTTTCTCTTAATTTAGTATATAATATTTAATCAAGCTGCGATTTAAAATATAAATATTATAATTATGTTTGCATATATTTATCCGTTTTTTCCTGCACTGCAGCATTTATTTGCGATAAAATAACCCATCCTAATTTTCTTCTCCAAAACAGTTAAACTAGCAGGAATTATCCGCTATGTTAGTCATAATTAGGTTCAAATTACGAAAGAGAGTGAGAATTTGCGGGTGTGTCACGCGATATAAATTGTGCCTTGTCTAAATTTCGATGAATGTTATCCTACCCTAAATTTACGGTTATGGTATCCTTTACTCTTATAGCATATTTTACATCTGAATTGTGTTGGCCTTCGATTCGCGTCTCTAACTACTTTGTAAGAAATTCGCCTTGATAATTTGTTTATACACACGCGTATAGAAATTGGTTTTTGCATGTGGTAACGCTTCCTACTGATGAATCCTTAGTTGTCACGAAACGCATGCATATATTAAATTATAAATATTGTGCATGTTTACTTTGGTATATCCTCTTAGTCCATTTAGAACAAATTTTTTTCTAAGTGCGCCTTTATTACTACATATAAGCAATATATGTTAGCTTTATGCAACCAAAGCAAAATAAGGTATTAGATTACTGTCACAACGATGATCAGCGTAATTTCACACGGAAAATTGAACAAAGCGTAAGTTTGTCAACTACTGCTTTGCAGTTGGCTTATTTCAGATATCGTTCTATTTTTCGCTCGTAGGAATAAGAAATTCTTCATTTTTTTAATGAAGCTAACTGTCGTAGACATAAAATTTGTTAAACAATAACAGTAACTCATGTTTTCTACGTCAAAAGTAAATTCAATTTCATTATGGATTTACCAGTATATGAATGGGATTTGTTTAGACATCTGGGAGTGACACATATTTAGTTATTTGGGTACTAACAGAAAACTCATAACAATAAATTAAATGTAAAAAAATGTTCGAATTACCATAATTTCAACTAGCCTTAATAACTAAAACATGATTGGAGACTAAATACGCCCACGTTGACAAACTTTATTCTAGAAATTAAAAGAATATTTGTTGCGCTGGTGGTGATAACAATTACTTTAATTAAGATTAAGATCATGATGTAAACGGCTAACATATTAAGTACACACAGTTATCAGTAAAAACTAAGAAATGTATAATTCAGCAAAGGCAATTCATCCAGTAGACTGGTTTCGTCCTTATTTGGAATTCACCACGTGCTGGCAAGAATTTTCTGCAGAAGGGTCTCGACCCTGGGCCCGTCAGCTTTGAAGCTGATACTCTCAGCACTGAGCCACTCTGCTGCACAATAAACACAATTTTCAGTTATATTATAACCAATTTAACTCGATTATTCTTTTTTCCTATGGCATTCATTTATAGTAATTGCTATTATCGTCCGCACAACGAATATTCGTTTTATTATATAAATGTTCATTTCAATATCACTTCACTATGCACTGTGGTGTCTGTTAAAAAATGACAGATTGGAGAAGGTTAGTTGGAAATTTGAGTGTAAATGGATGCCATATGTGGTCCTGAAAATTGTGTGTAGTTTGCGGCAGGGTGGCTCAATATTTAGAGTAGGAGATTCCGAAGCCGACGTACCCAGGTTCGAGCCCTGTCCGCGGCAAATTCTAGACAATACGCGATGAGTTTCCAATAGGGACGAAACCAATAAACTATTAAAATCTTAATTTAGACTGGCAAATGTATGGACATAATGGGTCAAATGTTTATATCAAGATCGCAACCTTGATTATAGTAATTTGTTTCTTAACGTTAATAAAAGAATTAGCAAAGCATTTTGCGATTTGTCCTATAATTGAAATTTGCCATCAAATATTATAATAGTTACCGTATTTTATAATTTATGTACTTTTAGCACCTTGCCTGCTCCATTTGTAGGGTTTCCAATTCTCGTTCTTGCCGGTCCAACAGGATTGAAGAAGCACCTTCTGGCGGATCATTTGATAGCGAACTACCCGGGTCGATTTGCACGACTTGTGTGCCACACTGACAAACCAAAAGAGGTTAATTTGATTTGCTATTGTTGATATTTGTTAATAGTAAGTTTAGACCAGTCTGCATAAAATTCCTTTATCAAAAATTCGACAAATGCAGTCCGTTGTACCTGTCGCTAATTACTAAACCGAACCACAACCATTCTTTGACAGTTTGTCATGTTCTCCTAAAATTGAGCATTTAATTTTGGAAATTGTATTGCTTATACTGAACATCGGCGAGAAATTTCCATTCATAAGCTATAAATCACATAGAATAGCTATCGATTTTTCATCTTCATTGAATGTGAACAAATTTGTAGTTTGGTATTTTGTGAGTAAGAGATCAATAGCTTTTTAGGGTGCTAATTTAACATATATATATATATATATTTAACATATATATTGATTTAAAATACAAAGCTAGACTTACATAAATATATGCTTTCAATATCGTGGTTAAACGTTCTCAGTCAAAATATAGAAAAAGTGGGTTTTGTGTGGCTTGGAATTCCTTCAATATTTGTATATGTTCAACGTGGTGGAGTAAGTCATATTGAATGTAAAACTGAGCAGCAGAACGGTTAAGTTCTGATGTTTAAACACTTTTTTTTAGTTTTTAATCTGTCTGTGATACAGAAGGCTTTTAGATTTTTAAATTCCTATATCTATTTCACATTGCATTAACGATCATTAATAACACTCACCATATAAATTGTAAAATTATCACGTTTTTGGCGACGAAATTAGTAACTAACTAACTAACTAACTAACTAACTAACTAACTAAATAAATAAATAAAATAATAAATAAATAAATAAAATAATAAAAAATAAATAAATAAATAATAAATTTATGCAAATATATGTCTGATATGGTTAAATAACAGTTACTGAACTAGACCTGTTGGCCTTTATTAGTCATTCGTCTGAGATTTTCAGATTTAGTATAGATTTAATCACTGTGCATTCAGGATGTATATTTTGGCTATGTATTTAATTCTAAAGATTGCATTAATGAAATTTGAAAGCCACGCGGGATTCTTTTCTTCAGAATTATAGTTACATTGTAACGAAAGTGCCTAAGAATTAATTTTTGGATTTGTGCAAAATTTATAAAATAGGTACGAGCCTGTTGCATTGGAACGAACTGTACAATTAATATTCTTAGCACACTCGGCAATGATAGTGTTCATAATGAACGTAGAAAACACATTTTAAGTTAAAAACTTGTACCCTACAACGTTTCGCGTTCAGTCAAATACTTTAGATTTCTTGATCTGATTTTTTGCCAATGCAAGCCTAGTTCCAAATGTGTTTTTCATTGTAACTTAGCCTGTGTTAGTCAAAACACGTATCAGGTAATTTAAAAAAAATCTGGTTCGCATTTATTTCATTTTTAAGCAATATTTAAAATGGTGTAGAACTTTAAAAGCATTTTCTCCCCTAACTTCTATTTTACTTCTTAATTTCACTTACTGTATTAATAATCACATTTAGGAAAGTCGCCGCGCCCTTAAGAAACAGGATGTTACAAATCGACTGAGTGACGAGCGCGCCGATCTGAGTCGCTGCAAGGTCGAACCAGTCATGAATAGCAAAGCTTCATTTTCTAACCAGTGGCCTATACAGGCAACGGCTAATCACTATTATCATGTGACGAATGAAGAGTTCGACTCACTTCGTCTGCAGGGCATATTTATTCAGACTGCACTTATCTATGGTTAAGTTATCTCTGTCAAAAGAGAACATTTCAAACGTTACTTGAAAAAAACTTTGCCACATTAAAAAATCGATTGCATATTGTGAAACAGAATCTAAGAATACGTCGATCCCACTTGACTGTTCACAAATCAATTTTAGTGTCCGTTATTAGACAACAAATAAATAGCACAGTAAAAAAAATACCTGAAGCTAATTTGGCGCTCACTGGAGTATTTTTGAATTTCACAGATTTCTCGTAAATTATTTGAATGTTTACAAAACAACACACAAACATTGATGATGATGCCATTCTTTAAATCAAGTTTGCCAGCTTACGATAAACACAAATACAATTGTATCTAGCCACTCGTACCATACAGTGATATATTTAGTTTTGCAATTTATGACGTCAAGATTGGCGATAGCAGTTGTTCAAATTTTAATTTAAATTTAAATCTAAATTAACAACAACCCCATGATTTTTAAATACTGTTTGTTGCGGAGTACTAATATATATGCACGTATTTATAAGGTGTTGCGAGCCTAGTAACAAATCAGTTCAGATGTGACCAGAAGGATAAACCAAAGGCAGCATGAACGAAAAGTATAATCGCATGCACATTCGTTTCGTGCTTACTGGCGACTCATAAGTAGGAACCGGTAGTACGCCCTTTAACTACTATATATTTTGGTCAAGAAATTGGGATAAAAGGACAGTACAATCTCATAGACGAATGTGTAAACCTGCAATAGTAAAGCTAACATCATATAGTCTACGGCAATGCGACTTCAACACTAATTCACACTATATAATATATATACCGGTTCTGTAAAGGATACTAACACTATGGCTATTGTGTTAGTAGCCAATACCAACATTTTTGTACCGAAAAGGTACATGGTACTAACACTATGGATTTTGAGTCGGTACATAATACCAACCTGATGGATGTCAATTTATGCTAAAGTTCACCGAAATTGAGAATTACAACAATTTCTGAACACCTGTTACTCCAGTTAAACCATACACTCTGGCCTTCATCGATATCATTTATCACATTTCGCAGTAAGCATGACATCATTCAATTCAATATATTACATTTAAATACTGTTTGTTGGGAAAAACTAATATATATGCAAGTATGTATTAGGTTTTGCGAACCTAGTAACAAATTAGTTCAGTTGTGACCAGAAGGATAAACGAAAGGCAGCATGAACGGAAAGTATAATCTGATGCACATTCGTTTCGTGCTTACTGGCGACTCATCAGTAGGAGCCGGTATTACGCACTTTAACCCCTATATATTTGGTCGAAGAACGTGGAATAATAGGACGGTACAATCTCCTAGACGAATGTGTAAACCTACAATAGTGAAGCTAACATCATATAAAGTCTACGATAATGCGACTCCAACGCTAATTCACACTATATAATATATATACCGAGTCTGTAAAGGATACTAACACTATGGCTATTTTGTTAGTAACCGGTACAAACATTGTACCGAAAAGGTACATGGTACTAACACTATGGTTTCCGGGTCGGTACATGATACCAACCTGATGGATATCAATTTATGCTGAAGTTCACCGAAATTGAGAATTACAACAATTTCCGAACACCTGTTACTCCAGTTAATCCATACACTCTGGCCCCATGATTTGCCAGTAGCAAAAAACGGATACTCGACTGCCAGTTATAATAACTTATGCCTCGAATTATGCATCAGAGTACGATCAGAAAATAGGTGATGCAGCTCTCGTTCATTGTAGATTTCCATTAATTGTACTTTACGTGAATGTGCGCTGTGCACCTTCTATGCACTGCAAAACATGAATTTTCAAGATTTTGCTGCAGATAAATGAATTATTTCCCCAAGAGGCTATTGATTTCTTGATCGGTGTAATAATTTAAATCATTAACTGGGGAGTTTATGACAGGCACCCTAGTGTACGCATATTGCATTGAATATGGCCTGAACCATACAAAATGGCTGTCTTAATTGGGCTACGTCACTGCAAAAATAATTTCTCGAGCTGTTTACCCACATTTAACATGTAAAATTAGAGCCCAACACATATATATTAATTGAAAAACGATTCAGATAAATATTTACCACTTATTCATTGACTCTTCGAGGCATTATTACATCTTAAAAGCAAATAAATTTTATCAATAAATAAACCAGCCAAACTGATTTAGAATTAAGATATTAGGCGGGCCATTCAACAATGAAGTCAATATACCGTGTAGCCATAAATGTCGTGTTCTTGCTGGCTTCAAATTAAAATTCTAATTATTCTGTAAAACATGAAAAACTTTTCTATCTTGTTTTGCCCTTCAATTTATAGATAAAGAGATTACCAAATTAGTTTCGATGCCACTTGTATGCAAAAGTAGTAAAGCATTTTGGCCAAAAACATTTGTACAGTTAAATTAACATGGGTAATTATTTAAATCAAGGTTTCGACCTTCATATAAACACTAATCCCATTTTATACATAAATTTGTCAGTATAATCTAAGCATTTTATAATGGTTTAAGAAAAATTCATCCAGTAAACCAGTTTCGTCCTTTTTTGGAACTCTTCGCGAACTTTCCAGTATTTTGCGTGAACAGGACTCGAATCTGGGCACGTCGGATTGGGATTCTGTTATTTCAACCATTGAATCACCCTGACATTGCTGTTTATATCAAGATCAAAAACTAATTTTATCTAAAAATTAGATTTTTATCTTCCATAATGTTTTTAAATTCTGACATATTGAAACTAGCATTTGAGCCTACACAGTGTAAAATAAATAAATGAATAGCAGGAAAATTACATTTTAAACGACTTCCGACTAAGTTTATAGCATAAACTAAGCTATTTCATAAAATAATCTTTGAGATTAATCAGCCAGGTCTGGAATAGTCTACAACAAAGAGAGCTTCGAAATGTCGTGAAAACAACGTAGCACCGTTCACTGTTTCATTGTTTTTTGTAGACATTTGTCTTTTTATTTAAGCTCTTTCCAGTTGGCCTGACGTTTCATACTCCATTTTTCCGAGAGCATCATCTTGATTATCACGCAGTTACTCCAAATTATGCCTTAAAATTTCGCCATTGTGGTTGCTAAATTCGGACAAATTTTGTGATATTTCTGATGATATGTCTGGCGAAGAGTACATAAAACGTCTGACCGATTACAATGAGTTTAAAATCAAACATAAAGCAAACTCATACAATAAAGCGGGCTCAAAACAAAAAATTAAATCCACTACTTTTATAATTGTCAGGATGATAACATAGGTTTCGAGAAAATTAAGGCGATTATTTGGCATAGCATATTAATTATTCCAAGCTAGCAATACCACACGGATCACACTTTTATGATTAACTGATAATCATAAAGCTGAAGGTTACGATTGATATTTTGCCGGTTCAGGCAAAGTACAGTTTAATAATAGAAAGTCATTTAATATAATTTTAAACAGTCAAGAAGCAGCTGAATTCTACACTTGACATAGCAGTACTTTTTATAAACTATAGATTCAGTTCTCTTAATTAAGTGTTTTCTGTCACCCTCTCAGCAGATCCACACACTTTGAAATTTATTATATTTTTGTCTCTCGAGTTTAAATCGATCCGCTAGTTAAACGATTGGAAAAATTCAAGAGCATTATCGGGTTATATTCGTAGTAAATATTATGAAACTTCTATTTAATTACACGTTTTAGATGACTTCCATTAACAACCATTCAGTGAAATTAAAATTTTAATTGAGAAAATAAATAAACCAAAATAAATATAATATTATCGGTGATTTTTAAATTGAGGGAGACGTAATATTGTGAAATAAAAGAAACATATTTGTCATTATAAAATTTCACACTAAGTTTTATTTTTCTTCTGAATTGATTCGTAATTTGGAGATAAAGATAAACAGAAAATATTGCGCGATTTAAACCAGCACGAATCCAAAATTTATACCATTAGTATGGTTACGTTAACGTACCATAATATATACACAAAGACGCGTTTCATGTTAGTCGAACGTTTCGCGTAATAGCTTTAAAGTGCTTAATAATGGAACAAAAATGATTTTATACTGTTTAATGCCTACTGTCATTACAACGTATCGTACTTTTTAAACATAAACTCAATCCTGGATATGATCGCTATATATGCTGATAGGTCAATAATATTAACGTTGAAACGCTACAAAAGCCTGGTAAGAGAAAAAGTAAGAATAATTAAAGGAAGCACAATATCGTAAACCGGTCGTAATAGCATTGCCAGTTCATCTATATACTGAATATCAGATATTTCGAAAAGATAAGTCTGGTGGCAATGCTATTTTGAGGGTCATAGACAAAATAAACTCAGTAGACAACGTAATTTTATGACTAATACCTCCTTCGTTTCAATTAATCGACTTCTAATAATGAAGAAACTGTTAGTCGGCCAATGCCATTTAAATAAAAATTGTTGCGCTGGAAGTAAGTGAGTCACGTCATATTATCTTCTTGGGCTAATATTTTAAAAGTAATTTGCGTAAGATCGTGTTAAAATTATGTTATTAAGCGTGCGGTTGAATTAGTTAATAAACTGAGAGAGTTATATGTCGTGGGTACAAGCACTCGTGGAGTAAACGAAGCACGTGTTAATAAAACTTTGATAAAGCCACTTGAAAATTTAGCTATAAAGATCAGAATTTTCATCATTTTCAGGTGATGTAATTTTTGGCCTCAATTGATGGGTTCTCACTTGTCCCTTCTTCTTTAAGCCTTCAATTAGCTGATTGTCTGACATTTTTCTTGTGCGGGACAATTGGTAGCACTCATAGGTCGGTAAAATCTTGAAGGCTTAAAGAAGAAGGGACAAGTGAGAACCCATCAATTGAGGCCAAAAATTACATCACCTGAAAATGATGAAAATTCAAGATTTTACCGACCTAAGACTGCTATCAATTGTCCCGCACAAGAAAAATGCGGTCAAATCCAAATTAAGAAGTACAGCACTGCGCAACGACATTCATCTTTTAATACAGATCAGAAGTTTGCGAAATATTATTCTGATACAAATGCCCATAACAAAAATTATAGTTTAGAATGGAACTTCAAAGATAATTATCTATGTACACTTTTAGAGCTATACTAAACTAAAATTGCACCGAAGATTATACATTACCTGAGGAAAATTTGGCAAAATAGTTTAAACAGTCAAACAGTAATTGATTGCGCGGGTGGTGGTAACAATTCTTTAAAGAACGTTAGCGAGCTACAAGTAAACAAGAATCCCATTGTATTTAAACAGTTGTCGAACAACATACCAAAACTACCGCCAGTCGCAACGCACTGACGCGTTCCGACCTTCCATGATCATCATCAGGGTACGACGGCAAACTGACTAGCGAGGATCAAACCGCATTGCATATATATGGAAAGCGAAATTAGATATGCGGCTCTCACCTCTAGTAGTCTTGCACACATTGTACGTGACTGGAAATGTTGGTTGCACAATTTCTATGCTGTCACGAATATTAGCTGTTTGTAGCTTTCATCAAACACACACACACACACACACACACACACATATATATATATATATATATATATATATATATATATATATATATATATATATATATATATATATATATATAGACAATCCAATTGCCGTCATTCTCTGATGATTATGGAAGGTCGAAACGCGTCAGTGCGTTGCGACTGGCGGTAGTTTTGTTATGCTGTTCGACGACTAGTTAGATACAAAGGTTGGTATTTACTTGAAGCTCGCAAACTTGATTTAAAAGAATTGTTACCACCAGCCGCGAAATCAATTATTGTTTATTGTATTTTCTATATATATGTGTGTGGCGAAAGCTACAAACAGCTAATATTCGTGACTGCATAGAAATTGTTCAGCCGATATTTCGAATCATGAACAATGTATGCACTACTAGAATTGAGAGCCGCATGTCTAATTTTGCTTTCCACATATATGCAATGCGGTTTGATCCTCGCTAGTCAGTTTGCCGTCGTACTCTGATGATGATTATGGAAGGTCAAAACGCGTCAGTGCGTTGTGACGTGCGGTGGTTTAGTTATATTGTTCGACGACTAGTTAGATAAAATGGGATTTATGGTTACTTCAAGCTCGCAAACTTGATTTAAAGAAATGTATAAACAATTGTTTAAATAGAGTTTCGAATTTGATATAAAGAAAGAAAACCTTCATATACATTTGACTGTATAAACTAAGAGTCCTTTAATGTAAAAATGGCGATATATCCAGAAGACTGGTTTTGAGATTATTGGAATAAACTTTACGTGTTGTCCAGATTTTACTATTGGGCAGTACTTAAAGAGTTCCGCATAAGGGCGAAACCCGTCTACTGGGTGAGTTGCCTTTTCTACATTATACGATGCTAAGTCTACACCGACTACTGTATATACAATGAGATTGGTGTCTATATTATATTCGTAATCTTGATTTAAATAATTTTTATCACCGCTAGGATCAATATTCGTTTAGAATTGACAGATATATATATATATATATATATATATACACCAAATAATACTTTTGTCTATCTTCTCCTAAGATGGAATCTACCGGGCATCACTTTTGACGTAAAGTTTAAAAAGGTGAACCCCCGATCTCTCATTATAACAAAGCAATATGCAACCTGTATGGTACGAGAATGTATAAAAGTTTTAACGCATAAATGTGCATAAATTTTGTCATTAAATGCCAAACTTTGCACTAAATATCAAATGTATTTATCATTATTATTATACACGCATCAAGTACTCGCCACAATTGACTCCTTTGGGGTTCGAATCGTCACACATCACTTTCAAAGTCGTACGACTAACCCACTACGCCACTCAAGTCATACAATACGTTACATTTTTATAATGACAGTTAAAAAAAAAATTATAGCTTATATCAATATAAGCTAATGATTGCAGAAGATAAAAACTGATGTTAATCAAGTAGACTGAGTTTATTCTTATAGACCACTCATCAAGTGCTTGTGAGAGTTCATCTCGATGGGGTTCAAACAAGGGCACATTTGTTTCGGGACATGCAATACACTCCTGTACTATCAAGGTCGCACTCTTTATACTATTTTCACTATATATATATATATATATATATATATAATACTCATTCTTTTCTTTAAGTAGATCCTACGTTGCATAGACTACGACCAAAATTTATAACTAGCCATTTGCTCTCTGTTGTTAATAGAACAAACAGTATTCCACATGGGAAAATGATATTCACTAATGTACGGTAATAGAATTGTTATTGCATATAACATGTCAGTAAAAACTAATTGTTTCAGAAAAAATAAAATGCAAATCTTCAAGTAAACCGAATTCTCTCTCATTTTATACTCATAACTAGTATCAGTACGTTCCCTGACAGCGGATTTTACCTGGAATCATAATGTAGAAAATCTGATATAAGTTAAAAAAACATAGAATACTTTATACATAAGTGCTTTCAATTCATTCTATCACATGATTTACTGTAGAGATAGCATACATGACAAAATTTAGTCTAACAAGTCAGAAGTTCATGAAAATTGTACACAATAATATAAAGCCAGAAGATTGAAGTCGTAAAAACAAATAAATATAGTTTAACTCGGGGTTAGAAAAGCTGAATAATAATGTTTGTTCGCAACGAAAATTTTCACGTTTTTGCACACCTTGACAATGTGTATTTTTAGCAATAGCCTCCAAATAGCAAATCCTGCTAACACTTACTTTACTTTACTGCGGCAGATTCCTTTTGGAGGATAAGCCGGCTCCAGATTTCATGGAGTTTCTTGGGAATTTGGTACAAGTGGTGTCCCCTCACCTGCTAACACATCTCGCTTTGATTAATATTGAGAAGACTTGGGTTGGTTTTTAGAATATGTTTGGATAAATATGTACACCAATCCCAAATTTATTTTGCACACACCAAGTCCGCATGTACTCAAAAAAACATTGTACCAATATTTTGTTAAACTGTCTGTATAAGTTCGACCACAGATAATACTGGATGCAGATTGCAGTGGGATTTTGTCTTTCATACTAGGTAGGAGTAGGTTAATAGTGGATGCAATCATAACTATGTTAGCTGAAAATGTGCATATAGTTGCCTTTTTATCATTGTTTTGGAGATGAATATTAATTGTATTTTATACGCCGTACAATTAAACACGAGCAAATTTACTACAACATTATATATTGATTAACTGAAAAATTAATCAAATTCAATCTGTAATCATAAAAGCGAACAAATACAGGATGTCTAGTTATATATTCTCCAAGCTAAACTTATTTTTCATTCAACAGACGGTATCTGCTGAAATATGAAGATTGCTTTGTCCTATTTTCTTGAAGTCAACTGACCAGCAAAAAGTGTCTTTCGTTTTGCGATTGAGCAACACATAAAAAATACAGAGTTGCATCATTGGGATTTTCGTTTGTTGGGCGAATACTCTGACACAACTTGATGAAATTATCTAAATTAATCGAAAATACCATAAAATTAACAGCAGTAAAACAATTAATTGTAAATGAATCGGGTAATTATGATCATTCGTAAATAATGCAATAATTTAAGACTAAATGGAAACGGACTTAATTAAGCCTATTTAAACTGAGCAAATCGTTAAATTTCTTCAAATGTATACAATGCTCGGATGAGGTTTGATTTTGAATATAATTTCATCCTTAAATTCATATTTAAATCCCCTCTCTATTAGGCCATCAATACGGTTTATCATGGTCAGAGTTGGAACGCGTTGCAATAAACCTGCCCTGTTGCAATACAAGTGCAACACCGGCGACTCAGTCTTTGTCGACACGAGGAGTTGTGACCAGTAGCCACGCGAAGGAAAACGAATACTTAGCGACCAGTTTAGAAAGCCCAATGAAAGATGGCGTCGCCTGCAGAAGCCCAACAGGCTTATTGTGCGCTGAAACTGCTGCTGTTGCAGCACTTCGAATGAGTCATTTACGCCCGATTTGCGTTCTTTGTGTGCCGGTTGCAACAAATATGGCGAAGGGAGAGACCGGTGCATGCTCGCATTTGTCATCAAATTCTGATCTGCATAAGGTTTGCATTTGTCATTTTTAATTATTATTTATTAATAATACGAACTATATTATTATTATTATTATTATTATTATTATTATTATTATTATTATTATTATTATTATTATTATTATTATTATTATTATTATTATTATTATTATTATTATTATTATTATTATTAATGATATTATTATTATGTGTATTATTATTAATAATAATTATCAAAATTGAATAGTTACATGGCAATGGAGAAGAACAGGTCGTTACGTTTAATAAAAGTTGCAATCTTAATTTAAACACCTGACACATTATGTACATAAATTGCATATTATATAGCGTAGAAATGGCAATATATAACTGTTCAGGTGTCAATATGTAGATCGCAAACTTTATTAAAAGTAATTGTTATCACCGCCTGCGCAACCTATGTGCGTTTAACGAACTGGACGTTAGTTGGAAAATTATTGAAACGTGTAAAATGAATCCAATTAATGCTCGTGTTATTAATGATTAAATTTTTGAACAAATCACTGTTGGTATTATAAGCAGTCATAGGTAAACGGAAGTGCTTCATCACAAAAGTGTAGAACAAAAAGAGAGTAGTATCTTAGGCAAGTTATGTTCCGAGGAAAGGATGAAAATTTTATTGTCATCTCCTTGTGAAAAAGATGTTGGATTATATCCTGACAGTGAAAATGAATTCCGACTAGGTTATTTTTTAAATTTGTTACCTAGGTGCAAAACAATTTGAAACAGAGAGAAAGAGAATCCCTTGATTGCGATTAATATATGAACAGGCATTTTATACAGGCATACACCTGGCAGAAAGTAGCTTTTCCACAGAACTTTAGAAGTTTTTATCTAGTTATTTTTATTTGATTGGGTAAATACATTGAAGGCAGTATCTTGTGAATATATGTGCGAGGTGTCAGTAATATCCTGTGGAATCGCGGACGTATATTCATCATTAGGTTTCATCCAAGCGTTTGAATTGCAGTATAATTTCAGCGTAATTATTAACTGTTTGGCAGATCGACCTGCGTAAATGGATAAGAAAATTCATTTGTAGAGTTTTAAGCACAAAATTAGGAGGACAATTTTGTCGTATCCTGTAAACATTCTTTTTATTTTTGCACATGGGGATGCTACTAGGAAAAATGAATAGATTAGGTGAATTACAGTTTTACAACGAAGAAACTCTAAAATCGATGTAAATTAGCAAATAATTTAAATTTAGAAATTACATTAATAAATCCATCAATGAGAAAAACAAAATTTCTCGCTTTCACTTATCAATTCCATGCTTTTTTATGGAGATGGGAGTCGTTGCCCTTTTCTCCTGTTTTATTTAAATTAAAAGATCATATTTTCATATAATCATTGACACTTTGATCAAACATTTATTGCGCAAAGAATATCTGTGATCAAATAAATTTATGCCGAATAATGAAATGTATTTAAAAAGTTTAAGCTCAATGAGGATATTTTTGCAGAATATAATAATACGACTTTCCACATGGACGAGATTTCGGTGTAGTATTTTGTGTTCTTTATACTTATGTAATATTTTAAGAAGCTAGTTAGATGAATGGGCTTGCAATTTAACGCAGTTAAACAAGTTTGAATTAAATAAATAGACGTTAATGCAGTTTCTTGCTACTGTATGAGTGCATATATTTATGTAGAAAAATCGGCTTACAACCTATTTAATCGCAAAACGTATTACTTGATCTCATTACTAGTTTATTCCAATACAAATCCTAGCCGAGCATTTGGACAGCTTTACAGTTGTCCACAAATCAAAATACACGATTTTGAAATAAGATTAACACTTAAATCACAGTCTTTCTGATTCGTGAATACACAGGATGCAATGAAATATAAGTAAAAGTAACTCGTTTAAATGAAAATCCGTTGTTTTGGTAGCTGGAATGAAAGCATTTGTTTTTAGAGTCTATACTGCTTAATTGACAAACAGTGATCGTTTTAACACACATTATGTGAATTTTGAATAACTTTGCTTAATGCAATATTTGCTGGTTCTCATTAAGTATTGTAGCGTTCCGGCACTGTTGGTTGCGGAGAAATTAAATATATGCAATTGTGAATTAGGCGTTGCACACCTAGTAACAAATTAGTATATGTATAAAATTTTGTATAAGTGTTGCGCACATGGTAACAAATTAGTTCATATTGGACTAGAGGCAGAAACCAAATGCAGGATGACCAGAAAGAATAATCTCGCGAACGCTCGTTTCATGCATACTGGCGACCAATCAGTAGGAGACGGTATTACACCCTATACCCATTATATATTTGGGTGAGGATCGTGGGAAATTAGGACAGTATAATCTCCTGTACAAATGGACATACCTGCAGTAAGGAATTCAACTTCATATAAAATCTTCGACTATGTGACTTCATAGCCAACTTACACCTATACCGAATTAGTAGATATACTATATATAATGAGTTGGCTTTGAAATCACATTGTCAAAGACTTTATGTGAAGTTAGCTTCACTACTGCAGGTTTATACAATCGTACCGTCCTATTTTTCCACATTCCTAACTCAAATATATAATGGGTAAAGGGCGTAATACCGGCACGAAACGAATGAACTCTAGATTAAAATTTCCGTTCCTGCTGTCTTTGGTTTATCCTTCTGGTTATATTTGAACAAATTTGCTACTAGGTGCGCAACACTTAATACGCAGTTGCATATATATTAGTTCTCCGCACAAACAGTACCTAAATGATATATAGTTCAAATGTAATCAGAATGATAAACCAAAGTCAGTATGAACGTAAGTTATAATCTCACGTGTGCATTTGTTTCGTGCTTATTGGAGACTTATGATTAGGAACCGGTATTATGCCCTTTACCAATTAAATACTTGACTGAGGTATGTGGAACAATTTGACTGTACTATCTTCTGTGCGAATGTGTAAACCTATGTTAGTGAAGCTTAGTTCATATAGTCTTTCCAATGCGACTTCAAAGCCAACTCATTATTTGTATACCGAGTCTGTATAGGATACCAATACTACGTTTGCTATTTCAGTTTTTGATAAAAGCAATATGGTTTCCGAATATAGCATGTCACCATCACTATGTTTGACGACTCGGAACACGAAAGCAAAACAATTGATTTAAAGCTGTGGTAGTGTTCACCAAAATTGAGAATTACAGTTACATCTGAACGTCAGTCACTACAGCAAATCCACACATTCTGGCGTTGATCTGTTAACTTTGCATGCTTATAAATGAAATTATTTTATGCCAATATGTGCGAACATGGTAAAATTAACTACCTACTATATAAATATCCCATAGTGACATTAAAAAATACGTCTTGACTGACATGCAATAAATCAGCGAGTATAAAATTTTATTTCCAATGTTCCACAGGCCCTGATCAAGACCGGCTTATCAATTATAACTATCATCTACTTCAATGCGATATGACGAAATTTGATAAAAATTGAAATTGATATATAGAAATTGAAGCTAATTAGTTTGTATTATAATCATCAGCATCCGCAAGCGGCCATTAAATAAAATTTTAAAACTGAAAGCATAAACCTCAGTTTCGCGATTAGGAGAAGATAATGTTAAGAAATTAATTTTCGATAATAGTGTAAAAATGCACAAAACATGTATGCATACCGTAAAATATAAAACGATCGAAATATGTCCTAGACCAAGATGTCAGCGAGAAGGTTTCGCAGAACACTTGAATCACTTATATCTTAAACTAGGATGAGTTATCCCGCGTACTCTGATGAGGATCATAGAAGGTCGTAACGCGTCAGTACGTGCGACTGGCGGTAGTTTTGGTATGTTGTTCAACGACAAGTTAAATACAATGGGATTGGTGTTTACTTCAAGCTCGCAAACTTGATTTAAATGAATTTTTAGTACTCTGATGATGATCATGGAGGGTCGAAACGTGTCAGTGTGTTTTGCGACTGGCGGGAGTTTTTTATGTTGTTCGACCACTGGTTAATTACAATGGGATTGGTGTTTACTTCAAGCTGGCAAATTTGATTTAAAGAAATGTTTACACCACCCGCGCAATTAATTATTGTTTAATAGCATGAGTTCAACAACAGAAATTTTCCTATTACCATTTTTAAAATTCAATCGCATTTTTAAGCGAATAGGTCATCCAAAAGCTAAACTCAAGCGTATTATAATGCACTAAACAAAGTTTGATTGCGAGGATGGTGATAACTATTTCTAAATCAATTTTGCTGGTTTTGTATAAACAACAATCCCATTATAGATATCTACTTTTTAGAATAAACCAAGCAATGTAATATGTAGAAAAGCTAGTTTTTCCAGTAGACCAAGTTTTCAAATTTAAACGTAAACAATGATCACAGAATGATCCTCATTATTTAATTTGTCATTTATTAATTCATGTTTGTTAGAAATGTAATTAATTTGTTATTAAGAAACGGAATAACGGAAATCAACTGGTCTATTTTCAATAAATAAATGTACCTGAAATAATTAAACTTTGCCAATATTGAAATGTCAATTGCATATATATATATATACATTGATTGTTGTGGCCGGAAATTAACCTGCACAATGCCGTTAAAAATGAAATGCTTTAAAAGAAAAATAATTAAATAATTTTACTAGGTAACGCCATTATCATCATAAAGAAATTCGTTATAAATACTAAGATTTTTGCCCGAACAATTTCAAAGCATAACCATTTCATTCGGTATCATTCACCATTTGTTTTGAGCATGTTCTGTAGGATTCTAACACATAAATCGTGGTTACTAATCCATTTTGTAAAAAAAAATTGGTTGCTTATAATTCAGGCCTAAAAGAGAAGAAATTGGTATTGGCGATAAATTACGTGAGCTGTCTGATGTAGTTCTCAGTTTATATTTTTAAATCTATCTTCATATATATATATTTTTTCCCCTATAAATTTACATATTTGTATGCGTGTTAAATATTGACGATTGGTTTTTAATAATTACCTCTATGTCTACTGTTTTTTTCAATTTAAAATTTACATGCAAGAATGACCATAGCGAATTCTATCCTAATCCATCAATTACTCAAATCTCGGTTTATAAATCGAAAACCGGTTAAATGCACGACAATAGTACCCCAGTCAATGTTTGCTCACTAATCTACCAAATTTAATCGAAATATGAATGATCATTATGCATAAACTGTCATGCTACATACTTGAAAATTTTCGTTTTTGTCTTTATTTTAAATAAAACACATTTTCATATCAATGAACTTAGTCTACTTATACTTATTTTATGCGCACATTTAAGCACAAGCTCCATTCAAAATTTCAGTATTATCAAACGCTCTCTGTTGAAATATTTTTATATTTTAAATCAAATATGCTTGACTTCAAAACAATACCAATCTCATATTTTTCTATAATGCCGAAAAACGTAATAGAACAAGCGCGTGTTGCCCATAACGACGCGTTTTTAGATGTCATTTTTATCATTTATGAACAATTGCAAGTTTATTGGAAATTCCTCTTTATTTAAGCAAACATTGATTGCGCAGACGATGATAAAGATAATTTAAATGAGGTTTGCAAATAAAAATAAGAATCAAAACACAGGTTCTAAAAATGTTTTTACCTGAAATAAATTAATACATAAAGGGCAAAGTATGCAAGCATTTATGCCTTCGTCAAGTTTCTGCTTCACTGTTGAATTTAACTAATTTAAAATTTGTAACTATCATGTCAGGACGTACAATGCCATTATGCGAAACACAAAAAAGTGCGTGCTGACTTATGATTGTAGATGCAACCAACTTGAGGCATTTTGAAACGTATTGTATTCCTGTTTATATTTAAATTTTAACATGACTAATATTGACGATGAAAAACAATCTTTACTAACTACTTAGTTTGCTTTATTTAAATAAAATTCGGAACGGAGGCAGCTTGAATTAACACATTCTAATAAATATATATTGCGTTAGATAATAAAATCAATATCTTCTCATTAAGGAAAAATAGTAACGGGTATTATAGACCATTTTCAGCTTTTAATCTGATAAGGTATTCAAGTTTTCTGCTATTATTTATTTTTTTAAGTATGATTGCCGCTTATTCAGATAAAATTGGATTTTTGACATTTAAAATATTCTCGTGTTTATAAGATCGCCAATTTGCTCGAGTTAACTGAACTGATTATCATTAATGTAACTGAAGGATAATTAGACCAGTATTTTTATTAAAAATATTTGAAAAATCTTTTATTTTATTAAACTAAAATTTAATAGCAGAAACTAAATTCTACGAAATATATTTTCTTTTATGGAATTAATATGCATCGAAAAGTTTAGCTGGGTTTCTAGCAAATTTAGTTGAATTCAAAATTATATATATATATATATATATTTAACAGTATTTGTAATTTTGTGGGAAATAAAACACTAATTTAAGCTTAAATTTATTTTGCATCATATATATATATATATATATATATATATATATATATATATATATATATATATATATTAACTCAACAGTTTTATGATTACATACCTAGTAGGTAAAATGAAAGAAGTTATCTAATATATTCTCCCAGGCACATAGAGAGAGAGGAGAGAGAGAGAGAGGCAGAGAAGAGGGAGAGGTGAGAGTGAGAGAGGCGAGAGAGAAGGGAGAGGAGAGAGGAGGGAGATGTGTGTGGAGAAATTGAGAGTTAAGGATTGAGATTTGATAAATGAAATTATAAATGAAATTTTAAGTTAAAACTCTTCTTGAGAGGAACTCTCATTTTTTGGAATTTTGGTGGACAAAATGAGAAAAATGTATTAATTAATAAGAGAATGGTTTATAGTGAATAAGATTCATCTATTCGTGACAGAAGCGCGAAGTGAAATTTAAATATTTTATTCACACCAAATTTGAGGTGTAGCTCTACAAAATATTTAAATTGCGATCTCTAAGAACCCGTCCATCAAGAATTGATTTAATGATGACACTAGATAATGGCAAAGTGATTTTGATAGCAAGTTGGCCAGAGAAATATTTATTATCAAGAAACAAGCCCTACAACCATGGTGATTATTACTCCATGCACTCGACGTGAACGCAAATATCTTACACACATTTGTCATTGACACGAGAACAATGCTACTAATAAATAAGGAACTGCGTGTCAACTGGCATTAAGATTGGCTATTGGAGAATTCGAAGCGAAAGCATAGGCCGTAGACTTGATGAAGCTGAAAACAACGGCGTGTTCGCTTCCCCTGCTGAGCAGAGTGAAAGTGTATTACTGCAATTAGACAGCACTTCATTCTTGTTACAAACAATTTATCCTAATAAATTTGACACGCCTTTTATTTCTAATGTTCAAATGTTCAGTTTCGAGGAATCTGTCACTGAAATTTCTGTATTGGAGAGGGAGTTAAAAAGTTTAAACATTAGTATGAATACGAGTTAGTGGGTGATGCAAAAATGTATTGTAGCTCAACAGATACTTGACGTTAAGTTCACCTCTATTTGGCTTTAGTAAAACTAACAAAAAAACCATGATCGTTAATATAGCCCGTACAGGCAACAATTCTCCTTAAGGAATGTACGTCCAAATCGGGCTTTCTGTATCGATAATTTGGGTCATATTTGTCTTATGACGTTATCCTCCTTCGCTATTAGTTAGTATACTAATTATCTTACCAGCGTATACGTTAAATCTGTAATGTTATATGCTTCCTGAAAGTAGCTTTACGATTGGGCCAGGATATTGACGTCGAACTGTTCGAAGTACGTACCATTTATGCTGTTGAGCAGAGAATTTATCTCCATTTTATGCCCCTTGCCATAATATTTATAGTCAGATGATATAGATGAAGCCAGGCGGTCAGGGTTGTCTGGATGCAGTAATACACCTAATCTCTCTGGGCAGTGTTGGCTAACACGTTGTGGGGGGCAGCTTTTTCTAGTGCACAGCTTACACCTCAACTAGATCTGCTTAATTAGCCATCTTCGTAGCCTATTATTATATACGAATTTATTCACAAATAGCAAAGCCTGTACCATTAATGGCCAATTGGCTTCTAGAAGCATTCTATATTCGTTTGATAACCTACTTGATCGATTAATTGCTCGGCGGGCAATTATCAATCTCGTTGATTAAAAATAGTACCAACCACCATTATTTTGCTTTTTATTTCTTTCCACCAACCACTATACTTCTGAAGCCACTTCACCTTTGTCTGGTATTTTCATCAAGTACATGTTTAATAGGTGGGTCATTTGTTTTCCCAACAAGTGTACAAAATACCAACCACCAGGGCAGTGCAGGTTGTGCATTACCAGTGAAATGCAGATTGACTCATTAGCTTATCTGCATAAGAAAAACAATTGAGTTAGACCAGATTGTAAGCCTCACCAACTTCTACTTGTGATTCACGTTTACACGTCACGAACACATGATTGGATTACAACCTTGTTCTGGCAGATATATACAAGAGTCGAACGCATTCATGGTTGCCTACACTGTGTAATTGCATAAACCAAATCGTATCGATTACTTTAATCCGGTACTCATTGATTTCAAAAAAAGGTATCAGTTAACTTCACACAGTTAAAGCGGCTTCATGAAGAATTTTACTGACTTAGTTCTTATAGCAGTTTTTAACATCGGTTGAGCCACTATATATTACTTCATCAACCATTAGCCGGCTACTTCTTACCGTCCAGTATCCATACTGTAGTTCATGCTTCGGCAATTCTCTCTCTAGTATGACAACTGCAGTTGTAACTTCCTCTAAAGTGAACGTATTAAATGTAGAAACGAGTAACTTTTACTCGGATTGAGAGGCAATAACAACAAAATCGTTTACAATTATAATGCCAATTTGTATAAAGCTTTCAGAAAATTGTAGGCATATCAGTCTATGATTCTGCACCGTATTGAATTTTAAATACTACTAGTATATTAATATGGACATTAAAGTGGAATTAGTTTCTAATTCCATAAGAAAGAAATTTTAGTATTTCATAAGTTGTGAACTCTAAACATTTATGATTGACCAAAGCGTATTTACTTGTTTAGTGACTTGCAGCGAACTATGTGCACTGAGTGGATAATATCATTTTGTATTTTTGAATATTAGTACGAGTCCTTAGGTAGGTATTTTAAGTTTATAATTAATGTCACTAATTAAACGAATATTGTTTGCACGAGCGGTGTTAAAAATTACTTTAATCAAGATTGCAATATTTATAAAAACACCTGACCCTTTATTTACACACATTTGTCAGTATAAACTAAAAATTGTATAGAGTAGAAAAGGCAATTTATCCAGTAGACCGGTTTCATCCTTATTGGGAACTCATCACGTGCTGTTCGTTTAGTTATATAAATGTTCATTTCAATACCACTTCCCCATGTGGTGTGGTGTCTGTTCAGTAATGACAAATTGTACAGGTTTAGTTGGAACTTTGTGTCTAAGTGGATGCTATATGAGCTGCAACCAAAAGAAAAAAAGACGAACCTAAATGCATTAGTTATTTTATAATTGAAAATTGTGTGCAGTGTGCGGTAGGGTGGCTCAGTGATTAGAACACCGTTTTCCGAAGCATACGTGCCGAGATTCGAGCTTTGTCCACGGCAAATTCTGGCCAGTACGTGAGGAGTTCCCAATGAAGACGAAAGCGGTCTATTGGATGAAAAACCTTATATAGCCTATACCATTCTTAGTTCATACTGACAGGTTTATGTACTTAATGGGTCACAGGTTTTTATGAAGATCGCAAAATGAATTGAAGTATTTCTTATCACTACCCAAGCAACCATTATTCGTTTAATTATAAAAATGTTAATTTCAGTACCATTTACCAATATTGTGTGTTGGCTCTTCAGTAATGACAGACTGTGGATTGTTAGTTGAAAATTTCGATCTAAATGGATGCCATATGAGCCCCAACTTAAAGTAAAAAGACTAACATAAGTAAACTAGTTTTTTAGAACTGAAATCGTGTGTAGTGTGCGGTAGGTTTGCTCAGTGGTTAGAGCACCAAATTCCGGAGAAGACATGCCTAGGTTCGAGCCCTGTTCGCGGCAAATTCTGGCCAGAAAATGTTGACTTCCCAATAAAGACGAAACCCGTCTACTGAATAAATTAACTGTTCTACCCTATAAAATTCTTTGTTTATACTGACAAATTTATATACTTAATTGACCACATGTTTATATCAAGAGCGCAACCTTGATTTTAGTAATTGTTATCACCGGCCGCACAAACAATGTTCGTTTAGTTATATAAATGTTCATTTCAATACCACTTCCCCATTGGTAGATTGGGACTGGTTAGCTTTAACTTTTGGTCTAAATGGATGCCATATGAGCTCCACCTAAAAGAAACAGGACTACCCGATTTACATTACTTAGTATATAACTGAAAGTTTCGTGTAGTGTGCGAAAAGAAAATTAAGTGGTTAGAGAACGAGATTCTGAATCAAACGTCGCTAGTTTCGAGCCCTGTTCAAGGCAAATTCAGGCCAGTACGTGATGAGTTCCCAATAAGGACGAAACCGGTGTACTGAATGAATTGCTTTTTTTGCAGTATACTATTCTTAGTTTATACTGAAAAAATGTATTCTCTTTATGGGTCAGGCTTTTATATCAAGATCGCAACCTTGATTATAGTAATATCAGTAATGTTTAATTTATCTAAATATTTATCGTTATAATCTAACTATTTCATTGGAAATATAGCTACAAATTTATCTCCATTGAAATATGTTACATTTCTATATTTTGAAAAAACTCTTACACGTTCAATGTCATGATTTGGCTTTTCTGTTCATTTTTTAGCTTTAAAACAATTGTGGTTACATCTAAATTAAATGTAGATTTCAATTTATCTACGAGAATCCTGTGAATTCCACGGATTCCATAACTATCTCATTTTTTAAATTTATTCGGTAGAAATAAGAGTAATAAACAATAGTTCAGTATTTTATTGGTAATGGAAATGTATATTTTAATAAACACCGCTTTAAGTTTATCAATATCAACAATAAATTTGTTTTCAAATACAAGCATTTTTAAACTTTTTCTATTTCTAAACGTAAACAAGAAATTATAGTACATATATATATATATATATATATATATATATATATATATTAATTGTGTTGAAAAAGTAAATTAAATTTTTTTGTAAATATTTATCATTTTTGTTAAAATTCGTTAAATGCTGATTTTACTGCACCCTATTATTTCAGACTAAAGAACCTTAGAGTATCTATCTAAAAGAAATGACTATTTCAACCTAAAGCACTTTGAAGAAAATTAAATTTTAAGCAAATTTCTAGAATAAAAACATGAAAACCCAAAACAATTAGGGTTCTAGACGTTGCTGAGAGACTTAAATTTCATAAGGCAAATTAATTACCCTTGCTCGCAAATATATTGCTAAAAATGTTAACGATACCAGATACCTCAATCCTAACATTACAACATTTTTGCTTTTCTTAATTCAAAGTTTTTAATTTATAACGCGTACTTCTACTTTAACTAATATGTGTTTTCCCTTAATTTATTAGTTAAATAATGCATTAATTTTCTTAAATTTGGTCGTTTTGCGTAATGTTTGTTTCGTTATCTTGCTTTGTTTGTTGATCTCTGATTTGTAATAAACCCTTATGAAAAGCAACATATTTTGTTCCCTTTACAACCACAATCTTCATTTACTGTTATTTTGTTTAAAATTTTCATTAAAAGATGATTTTGTTAACAATGTCATTACGTAACAAATTGTTATCTGCTCTATAATAAAAAGTTGGAAGTAACTAGTTGGTAATTTGCGTCGAAAAACCTGTCACATATGTTTCAACTAAAAGACGAACGTCAATTATTATATAACAGCAAATTGCATGCAGTATTTGAAATGTGTGTTGCAATAGATAGGGTCAAGGACTCCGTAGTACAACTTAGAAAAACTATCGTCAGTCACTTACACCCTGTGATCATGCATGGTCACTATCAGATCAATTACTTTAATCAAGGTGGCGATCTCGATATAAATACATGACCCATTCTGTGAATGCATTTGTCAGTAAAAACTAAACATTTTATAGTGTAAAAAAGGCAATTCATCTAATAGACTGGTTTCGTACTTATATGGAACACATTACTTACTGTTCAGAATTTACCGCGGACGGGGTTCGAACTTGTTATGCCGATCGACGATTGGTTAGATACAATGGAATTGGTGTTTATTTGAGGATTGCAAACTTAATTTAAAGAATTTTTACCATCACCCGCGCAATCAATTATTGTTTATTGTATTGTCTATATATATATGTATGTGGCGAAAGCTACAAACAGTTCATGTTCGTGACTGCATAGAAATTGTGTAGCCGATATTTCCAGTCACATACACTGTATGCAAGGCTACTAGATATGAGAGCTGCATATCTAATTTTGTTTTCCATTTATATGGAATGCGGTTTGATCCTTGCTGGTCCGTTTGCCGTCGTACTCTGATTTATGATCATGGAAGATCGAAAAGTGTCAGTGTGTGCGATTGGAGGAAGTAATGCTATGTTGGTCGACGACTGGTTTAATTCAATGGCATTGTTGTTTTCTTAAAGCATGTAAACTTGATTTAAAGAATTTATATCAACTTAAAATAAAACAAAATTAATTAAACACTTTTTATAATGCAATTATTAAAAAAGGTTACAAGAACAAAAGGCGATTAAAAAATTTCTTGATGCATAAAAAGCTATTTAAAAATTAATAGAAACTGTTTCCCAAATTTTGTAGGCTTAATTAGGGAGAGAGGATTTTTCTTTTGAGAAATCATTTCCTATCTATAATAACGATTATGCAAGTAGCACACAGAGACTATAAGAGTTATTCCATCTAGAATGTTACGCAATATGCAAACTACTTGTGATCCGGTAGTTAATTCTAAAGTTACCACCAGTTCTACAAACGAGCAAAACATTTCAGTTGAAACAATTCTTACAAAAGAGTTTTTGTTGCAAATGATGATAGTGTGTTTGATTCTGTGACAAATGAGGTTATTCCATAACGTATTATCTAGCTGAATGACGAGCATATTTGAAATATTTGCTGTTTTTTGTTTTAACTTGAATATGTTTAATCAGAGAAAAAAAAGCAAATTTTCAGCTTGCATTTAAAAATCACCAGCCATTTACCTACAGGTATAATAGAAAAACATTTAACTCTGGACGCAATAAGAAAAACATTGCAACTGCTATCCAAATAGTACCTATTATTGTGGAGCAAATAATAACATAAAAGTTAAACTTGTTAATAATAACGCGCGTTCATCTTTATATAAAATGAAAGTAAACAAGTCAGTTTATTCCGGACGACATCTATCGATCTATATCTATAAATTTTTATAGAGTCCAAAATTGTGTAATATAGCCTATGCAATACACCTCATAGATTATATTTAGATGAGAGTCAATTGTTTAATCCCTTTTTGCACAGGTTCATTCATTTGTTCGTTTAACTGTTAGCTGAAACTAATTAGATATTTATATTTTTAGTATGAAAGCTAGCTACCCTACAGCAAATAGAAAAATTCCATTTGTTAAAATTTTAGACTTATCTATCGACAATTGAAACTAATTTGGCCTTTTGATAAATGTCTCTCTCATTTACAAGGATTGAAAGTATGTGTTGCATTTGATTTGCGCCAACTTTATTCTACAAATTGAGAATAGTCGGAGTTTAGCACTGTGTGTATTACATGTTTCCCTTAAAGACTGGCCTCAGACCAAATTGTCCAATCAGCAGTCAGCAAGAGACAACAACTTTGTCTTCACGAGCGCTGGAAGAAATTTCGTCCGCTTGTGCCGGCGTGCCGGTGACAAGCTTTAACGCAATTCTGCCAATTGAGCATGATTGGTGGCGCAATAATACCGTATATTCAAAACCTGAAACAAATAGCTCACTAATTGACACGCCGTCCAGGTGAGCGTCTTTTATTTTTTTTTACCTGAAATTCAATTAAATAATCTTAAATCAGTGTGAACGTTTAACTAGAATATTTTCTTCCTCATTATTTCAACATTTTAAATTTGATTGTTTCTTCTAAAAGGTCAATGTGAAATTTTGGCAAACGCAGCGTTTATTGCTAGTTCGTTTCAGTAATCTATCAAACAGATGACACTCCACTGAAGGGATACAGAACTAGTATTGCGCCTGCTTATAATATAGTGACGGAGAGAGAAATTTTTGGATAAATACAGGCAATAACGCATATCCAATATGTTTTAGCAGTCTAGTTACCTAGCTTGGATCAGTATTACACCTTGTTTAAAAATGTGCAAGGTTATGTTTCATGTTTTCTCTTGCTACGTAAGTGAATCGTTGAAATTGTTTGAGTTCCATAGAGTTTCAGGCTCTCAACAAGCCGACAGTCCTTAATCAGAGCGAGATACTGTTTGTGGCACAAAACTAATATATATGCAGTTGTCAATTAAGTGTTGCGCACCTACTAACAAATTAGTTCAAATACGGCCAAAGGTTAAACCAAAGGCAGCATCAACGTAACGTATAATTTCATGCACATTCGATTCGCGCTTACCGGCGACTGATCATTAGGAGCCAATTTTACGCCCTCTAACCTATATATATTTGGTTGAGTATTGTGGGAAAATGGGACGCTACAATCCCCTATACGGCACAAGCAGTAGTGAAGCTAACTTCATATAAAATCGTCGACAATGCGACTTCAAAGCCAAATCAATTTATATAATATATATATATATATATATATATATATATATATATATATATATATATATATATATATATATATATATATATATATATATATATATATATATATATATATATATATATACCCAAACATGTAACGGGTAACAGCAGTATAGCTATTGTGTCAATACTTTATACCAAAACTATGGTTGCCGAGTTGGTATATGGTACCAACCTAATGGATATTAACGTGTGCTAAAGTTCATCAAAATTTAGAATTACAGCTATTGCTGAATACCTGTTACTCCAGCAAATCCATACACAGCAGCCTTAATTAATATCATTTATCATATGACTTCGTATGCAACACCTAAAGCACAAATGCATATATTTTAGTTCTCCACCAGAAACAGTATCTAACTGTCATATATTTAAATAAATTTTATCATGATTACGGGGAAATGTGGTAACTGATATCGATTAAGGCCAGAGTATGTGGATTTTCTGGAGTAAATATTGTTCATAAATAGTTTTATTTCTAAAGTTTGATTAAATATAGCATATATTGAAGTCCATTGTGTTGGTACCCTGTACTGGCTTGGTATATTTATCACATATAGTGAGCTGGCTTTGAATTTACCTTGTAGACGGCTTTATATGAAGTTAGATTCATCACTTCATGTTTCCATATTCGTATAGGAGATTTTACCGTCCTATTTTCCCAAATTCCTCTTAAAAATATAGTGGAAAAAGGGCCTAATAACGGATTCTACTGATTAATAACCAGAGTGTAAAAACCAATGTGCTTGAGGTTATACGTTGCTTTCATTCTGACTTTTGTCTACCCTTTGGTCATATTTGAACTTCATATAAAATCGTCGAAAATGCGAATTCAAAGCCAACTCAATTTATGTAATATATAAACCAGGCATGTAATGGGTAACAACACTATAGCTATTGTGTCAGTATTTGATACCAACACTAGGGTTGGTGAGTTGGTATATGGTACCAACCTAATGGATTTTAACGTGTGCTAAAGTTCATCAAAATTTAGAAATACAACTTTTTCTGAACACCTGTTACTCCAGCAATTCCATACACTGCAGCCTTAATCAATATCATTTATCAAATTACTTGGTGTGCAACACCACAAACACAAATGCATATATTTTAGTTGGTCACCAGAAACAGTATCTAACTGCTATATATTTAAATAAATTATGTCATGATTTCCGATCTGATATCGATGAAGGTCAGGGTTTATGGATTTTCTAGAGTATCAATCTTGAAAGAATTTAGCATATATTGAAATCCATTGTGTTGGTACCATGTACCAACTTGGCAACCATAAAGTTGACATCAGGTACAGACACAATATCCATAGTGTTGGTACCCTATACTGGTTTGGTATATATATCATATATAGTAAGCTGGCTTTGAAGTTCCATTGTCGACGAATTTATCTAAAGTTAGCTTCACCAATTCAGGTTTCCATATTCGTATAGCTGATGGAACTGTCCTATTTTCCCACATTCCTTATTAAAACACACAGTGGGTAAAGGACATAATAACGGATTCTACTGATAAGCAACCAGAAAGTACGAAACAAATGTGCATGAGGCTAAATGTTCCGTTGATTCTGTCTTTTATCTATTCTATGGTCATATTTGAACTAATTTTTTACTAGGTGCGCAAAAACTAAAACAAAATTGCAATATTTAATAATATTAAAATAGCCATATTTGACGATGTTTCTTTTGATGTTAAAAGCAATAACCTAGAAAAATTGTCCAACCATGTAAGAGGGTGAAAAACAATGGCATATAAAGAAGTAGAACGAGAGGGAAAATTTGAAGGTAAGAGAACGAATGTGAGAGAGGTGAGTGTAGCATTTGGAATCTTTTAATTATTTAACTAATCTACGATTTCCATTCGTGGGTGGTAGATTTGCACTCATGGTTCCACATTGAACCGACTGATCCTCATTTAAAAGTACGCGTAGTGTTCGACTGCGTGGGGGCTGAGTGGTGATTCGTCCCGTCATTCCACTTCATTGGAATTGAATTTGGCTTTAATTTTGGTTGTATGACGCTTCGGTGCTTCATTTCCATTACCATCTTCAGAATTCTTATAATACACAGTACACAGCTCACAAGACTCGATAAAAGCACGAAGGAAAACTCAACGCGTACATAGATATTAGAATGAATTTGAACATTGCGGCATCGGGAGTGTAAATCGACCATCCAAGAAGAAATGGTGAATACATCAAATGTGATGATTGCACTGCGCATTCGAGAACAAATATTTCAGTTATTAAATGGACATATAACTAGTTGGAAGATGCAAATTTTTATTCTACTTTGTCCTATCGGACAGCAGTTGACTTCTGTAATATAATCTTTGCATATTTGTGATATTTATTGATTTTCGTGCAAGGAATTCTTGCTAAATATTTGATCCTTTTTTCATAACAGGCTGTGCAAATTTTGGAGTGTGTTAATGATACGGTGTAAAATTGTGTTATGCGTGCATTGATTCTTCAATTTAATATTAATTTTTTTTTATGAACCTAAATTGATCGATTGTGGAATTTTACGTGCGTGTACGTTATGAATTTTAATCTTGAAGTGGCAATATTTGCTTTTTTGCTTTAATTACATGTGTGAGTAAATGTGTACTTTTAGCAGCCTTTTAATTGGTAAAAATTGATCGTAAAGCATATACGCAAAACAACGTCCACTTTAGAATGAATATTAACATGTACGTACTTACTCCCTAGTCTTTTGATGTTTCGTCGTTTTACTTTGCTTGGTGACCATATTTCCAAATCATTCGGTAAAAAATAGCCATCAGTCTTTGAATTAATTTCGTATTTTTAATTTGGGTCTTGGAGTTGACATGTTTCCTAACATGGAGAAACTAAAGAATCTATTGCCAATTTTTATTGCAATTGTTTTAAAAACTGCAACTGATCAGGTATAATTAATAACAATATTGGTTCTTAGATCATTTTTCCAATAAATAAAAAAAAGAATCTCATGTGAGCACAAGTAGCATAAAGTTGTGCAAACATCTATTATCTATAGCGACAAAATGGTGATTTTTTATAGTCTTGGAATAAGCCGAATTGGCGGCTGCACACAATTAAGGAAAATTTTAAATACTATCATGGTGAAGCGCCCTTTGTCATAAGTTCATGCAATTAACAATGGCTAACCTTGTCAGAAATGACTTGTTTCCTACTTTTAAATAAATGACTGTCCACTATTATGCACCGACGTTAACAGTTTTTTTAGTTTCTGCTTGTTTTCCTAATATAAATGTTGTTAGACAATAATTAAATAAAAGTGGCGCATAAATTTTGATTATTAGCATTCTTATTACATTTAAAAATTCATTGATTGCGCGAGTGGTGTTTAAATTTCTTTAAATCAAGCTTACGAGATTAAAGTATACACCAATCTCAGTGTACTTAACCAGTCGTCGAACAACATCGCAAAACTACACTCAGTCACAGTATTGACGCGAGTGCACTTTCCACCAATCGCTTAATCAATGATTATTTACTTGTATTACCTATATAAATGTGGCGAAAGCTGCAAAAGGTTAACGTTTGTGACTACGTAAAAATTATGCAGCCGACATTTTCAGTCAAGTAATATATATGCGAGACTACCAGAAACGAGTGCCACATATCTAAACTTGCTTTGCATATATATATATTCTTATAATTAGGAAAACACAAATAACAAAGTGGATAAAGGCCATTTATTTCGTGAATACTAATCATCTCTTATACAATCATACATATTTATACATTTTGGGTTTTCAATTGATTATGCTATATATATATATATATATATATATATATATATATATATATATATATATATATATATATATATATATATATATATATATATATATATAATATGTCCATTGTCTTCGAATATTAAACTCTATACTTATAATTAGGAAGAAAAAACTTTGATAGCAAAGTGGATATTGGCCATTTATTTCGAGAATACTAAACTTCACTTTACAATCTTTCATTTAAATACAATCTCGGTTTTCATTTCATTATGTGGGTAGCAACAAATCTGATTCCGTTTTACTTCTATTTCGTGTTTGAGCTGATTAGTAAGTGTGTATGCGTTTGTGTCTGTCTGTGTGTGTCTGTTTACAAGTAAAAGTCTTTCTCGATGTATTGCAAAGGGATGTCTGAGATCTGGTCATTCTTGTATTGAAGGCTTGAGATTTAACCAACTGTTCGCATTTTTGGCTGTTATGTGTACGAATGTTATTTTTTCGAGTGTAGTCAGTCGTTTCCCTTTATTCACATTATTGTTTTCTCCACTTTGTTACAATGCAGTTGCGAATTGCAGTGTTGAATGCCAATATTATTTCGAAATTTCTGTCTACGTATGTGCAGCGGCTTTATCCCCTTTCAGTTTGTTGCCAATTCGATCGAATGCTTGCTGAGTCTGGTCAAGGGGGTGTTTGGTCTCGCTTGGATTTTATTAAATATTTGTCTGATTGTGTGATTTGTGACCAGTCAATTAGAATGTCATTTTGATGAAACTTTTGAATATTTAGGCCAGGTGTTAATTGTTTTATATAAAGAGCTTTATTAATATTTAATAATTTTTCTGATTTTGCTTTATGTATGATTGAGAAATCGGTCAAATTGGCAGGGTGCCCCGTTTCCAATATATGATCAGAAATAGACGATTTTCCTGACGGTGCGAAGCATTTTTAAATCAATTTTGTGGTAAATGTTGCTGGATTCTGTTAATAAATTGCTTCTTTCTACGTCCAATATATGTGTTATCGCACATACATGAGAAATTGTAGACAATGAATGATTTCGAGAGAATTTACAATTGATATTTGGCATCCAACCTCATGATTCTCTGTGTGCTATATATGATATTAACTTTAACAGTGAGAAAATTATCCTTATTTATTCTATTTAGCCGCCATGTAATTATTGATGTCGGTACGTCGCTTCTAAATGGTAAGTTTAGATAAACCTGCTTGACGTTATCCTCTCTAGTGCGAATCTGTCATGGTCTGATGTTGACATCTATAAACCGCTCTAAGTAGATTTTCATTAGCAAAATTTTCCTCAAGTAGCCAAGTTCTTCCTCGATCTTGTGTTCAGAGCAGATCTTGATTATGTTTGCAAGGTTGTTAACCATGTTTCTTTTGTGGGATTTTTGAACACTGCTGTTGTTATAAATTTGAATGAATGATAAAAATTATGATATATTTAAAAAGCCCTTTATATAAAACAACAAACAACTGGCCTAAATATTCAAAAGTTTCATCAAAATGACATTCTAATTGACTGGCCACAAATTACACAATCAAACAAAAATTTAATAGCATCCAGGCGAGACCAAACACCCCTCTCGACTAGATTCAGCAAGCATTCGATCGAATTGGCAACAAACTGAAGGGGATAAAGCAGCTGCACATACGTAGACGGAAATTTCGAAACAATATTGGCATTCAACACTGCAATTAGCACCTGCATTGTTACAAAGTGGAGAAAACAATAATGCGAACAAAGGGAAACGAATGACTACACTCGAAAAAATAACATTCGTACACAAAACAGCCAAAAATGCGAACAGTTAATTAACTGAGTTGTGACCAGAAGGATAAACCAAAGGCAGCATGAACGGAAAGTATAATCTCATGCACATCCGTTTCGTGCTTACTGGCGGCTCATCAGTGGGAGCCGGTATTACGCCCTTTAACCACTATATATTCGGTAGAAGAATGTGGAATAATAGGACGGTACAGTATTTAACTGTAATATAGTTGGTTAACTCTCAAGCCTTCAATACAAGAATGACCAGATCTCAGACATCCCTTTGCAATACATCGAGAAAGACCTTTACATGCAAACATCCACACACACATACACACAAACGCATACACACTTACCAATCAGCCAAAACAAGAAATAGAAGTAAAAGGGAGTCAGATTTGTTGCCACCCACATAATCAAATGAAAACCCGGAATGTATATAAATGAAAGACTGTAGAGCGAAGTTTAGTAATGTCGAAATAAATGGCCATTATCCACTTTATTATTAATGTGTTTTTTCTTCCTAATTAGAAATATATATATATATGCGTATTGCGATTTGATTCTCGCTAGTTTATATACCGTCGTGTTGTGATGATAGTCAGGAAATGAGGAATCACATCAGTACGTTTGACTGACGGTAGATTTCCTAGGTTGTTCGACGATTGGATGAATAAATGGGATTGTGTTAAATTCTAGTTCGCAAACTTGAATTAAAGTATTTTTACTACAACCCAGGCAATCAATGATTGTTTAATTTTATTATCTACCTATATGTGCCAAATGCCGCAAATTTGATGTTCATGACTACATGGAAACTATGTAGGCGACATTTCTAGTCAAGTAAAATGTATGCGAGACTACTAGATGTAAGAGCCGCATATCTATCAATACGTGTGACTGACGTTACTTTGCTATGTTGTTCAACGACTGGTTAAATACAATGGGATTTGGTGTTTACTACCAACTCGCAAACTTGAATTAAAGAATTATTTATGCAATTTTCGCTGATGATAAATCTTGATGCAATTTTTGGTGATTATTAATACTTAAAATTAGTCAATATTTTGTCACTCGGTATATTTATCAAATATGGCATCTTTTGAACTCAAGTATTTTTAAAATGTGAACACCAAGTCGGCATAGCTCCATTTCCGTAACTTCTGATTTATGCTCCCGTCTATCAGAGTCATTCAACATTAAATATCTCTGTCCAACAGCTCCATGATAATTAGATGGATAAAACAAAGTAAGCTTATAAAGAAGGTGCAATCTCATGTGCATATTCTTTCCGTGCTTACTGGTGACGCATCCGTATAACGCCCTATAACCACTATATACATATATATATATATATATATATATATATATATATATATATATATAGTGACCTACCATTTGTAGGTTCGGTATATATATATATATATATATATATATATATATATATATATATATATAGTGAGTTGGTCTTGTAGTCACATTGTTGAAGATTTATTATGAAGGTAGCTCCACTACTGCAGGTTTAATCACTCGTATAGTAGATTAAAATGTCCAATTATCCGGCATTCCTCACCAAAATATAAAGTGCGTGTATGGCGTAATACCGAAGCCTACTGGTGAGTCGTTAGTAAGCTCAAAAGGAATGAACACATGAGAGTATACCCTCCGTTCATGCTGACTTTCGTTTATCCTTCTGGTTATAACTGACCTAATTTGTTACTAGGTGGGCAACGCGTAATATAAAATTTTATATATATATATATATATATATATATATATATATATAAGTACTCCGCGACAAACAATATCTATCTAGTTCTTTGATGCCGTTTAATCTTACAAATTATATGCCACTAAGGCTGGGATGAACTTGACATATTTTGGAAGAAAATTTGAATTGTCCCATCTTTCAAAAGTGAAATTTAAGTCTGTTGATAAAATTTGTAGACCAAATATATAATTTTTTATATTTATGGTAACCATTCGACGAAATAGCACACAGAACCTAGAAATATTTCTAAAATTTGAAGGAGCAAATTTTTTAGTTATAATAAAATGCTTATGAATGAAGAAGGCATTATGAAGCCAATACATATGATGTATTTGGAATTAAGAGCATTTTGAGCTTTAACAATACCTATTCTATATGGAAATGTAAAAAGACGCGATTATGTATATTTTCTCCGTTTTTTTCAAGTCTCTACAGATGGATATTTACATTTATTATCGAAAAGCAAAAATGTAAAATTTGGAAAGCGGATAATCTGTCAAACAGGACAACGATCAACTATTTACATGCATTACTTACAGTTTTAAATAAGCTCCCGTAAATTATTTTTCTACTTGCGTATGTCTTTTGGTGTAGCTTAACTCATTTTAACCTTATTTATGCTGTCATTGAACCTGAATATCGAGGTCTAGATCGCAAAATAAGTGGTGTCTCTCATTATTTACACTCAGCTCCTGTTTAAATTTATATTTTTATTGCTTTCCAAAACATGTATAAATTTAATTTATCGCTGCGTGAGAAGAATGCTCAAAAGGAATCATATTAAATACTTATATATTCTTTTAAAGCCAGTATTAAAATGTTGACAAGGGAAGTCACGAAAATTGGTATTTTATTTTTCATATTAGGTTTTTACTTAGTTCACGATTTCTTATGTTAGTATTGGTGATTAAAAAAATCTACCTCCATGTGAATCGTTTTTGAACAAATTGGCACAATTGGTTACATTGAAATAACTGAACAAAACAGAAAATTTTGCTTTTCATAAAATAAAATTTTAGAATGAGACCTAATCGGGCTTCAAAAATATAATATTAATTAAGGCTATACAAGAATAATTGAAAAATTTTTCTTCCACTTAGCGATTAGATACTCAATCGAAAAATTTGCCTAGGCACGTCGATGTTCAAGGCTTGATACAACAGAAGATTTCGGTTCTTCATTGTTAAAATAATTTTTTAGATTAACTTGTTTTAAGCGAATATTCTGAAGTGATTCCTAAAATACTATAATGTAAAAGAATGAGCCGCCATGACGTAACGTTGATATTTTACCTGATTCCTGGTATACGTAATTAGTGCATGCGTATCAATTTCGTTGTCTTTTAATGATGATTTCACACGCAATCTTCCGTACATTCACTAACCCTCCAAACACAAAAGCAGGTGAGAAGTTGTTTGAATGTTAGTTTTCAATTACATTGGTTTTGTATTATTCGGAGTCATGTCAAACCAACAGGAAAATGCGTGTGTACAAAAACGTAGAAATATTTACAAATGAAAAAATACTAAAAAAAATAAATTTAGAAGGCATTTATTTCTTTTTTGGACAAGTTCTTCCTACTCGTCTTGTCTCGGTACCTCGGAATACTCGCATAATTTAATTTAATAGTATAATTTTCTGACGAATTGCAAAGATTACAATCTTTATGAGCTTCCAACCGGTCTATTTGCCCGAAGCGTTTTAATCAGGCATATTTATTTTAAAGAGCACCATGGTTTTTATAGCAGCAATTAACAAATCTAAAATTTGGAAGGAAACAAACTAGACAAGGTAGGTATTAAAGTAAATGTTGATTGTACTTTGCGTCAATATAATCATGCTATTCAAAGTATTTCATATGCGTGAAAGCTGCATAAGATCCCCAATCAAACTTTCGGTTAATCAAGTCTACCTCAAAATTTAATCAAGTTTGCGATCTTCATATAGACACCTGAACCATTATGTACATACATTTGCCATATTAACTTAGCATAGTATAGTATAAAAAAGTTAATACATCCAGTAGACCGGTTTCGTCCTTATTTTGAACTCATCACGTACTGTCCAGAATTTGCCACGTACAGGGCTTGATCCTGGGCCCGTCTGCTTTGGAATCTGACTGCGAAAACAGGTAAGACCAGTTCAAAAAAATCCTGTTTATTGTTGTCATTGGTACTATGCATTTAGTCTTGGACATAACTGATGATTAGTTTTTCCTAGCCAAGTGATAAATTATAAGCGAACCACTAATTGCTAAGAATATTGAACTTTACCCTCAACTTTATTTCGTGTAGAAGAAAATAAATGTCTCAACAACGTTTATTTACGTATTTTAATATGATATAACCTCTTTGAATGTCGCCTTCATGTTTTCCTGGGGTAAACATGAAAGCACCTCCTTGCCAGTCATGAAATATTTTTTCATCAAGTATATTAAATTTCAATTCTATTTAACTCTTACCAAAGGAAAAGCACGCAAATAATTTAAACGAACAAAGAGTAAAAAATAAGAAACCATCCATTTATTTACATGTTTAACATCACAATCATGCGCAATGCCAGTAAAGGTTTCCATGACGTAATAATATACAGAAATGCAAATTTTTGAAGCTTGGCATTTCTCAAATTATGATTTCATTCCGTAAGGTTTTTACACGCAGTATTTGATGGACATACATAGGAGGTTTCACTAGATCGCTGTGCAAATGCCTGTGTGCATTATCTACCCTATCTGGAATGTGCTTCAACTCCAGTTGTAAGCCCTCTAATCAATTAATGAATTTTAGATTTATTTTACGGATATAAAATTTGCGGTGAAAATTAATCGTTGAATTTTGTATTACTCCTAAACGCATAACTCCAAAGTATTTGGGAAGAAGTTTTGTTTCCTTTTTGTACTTTACTGTCTGGATTCCATCAACTAAAATTATAATCTGTTGCAAATGAATGTGTTTTTATTAAATTTTATCATACAAAATTGTGTAGATTAGCCAATAGTAAAAAGAAACCACTCCATAACAGCATGCCAGGAATTAATTATAGGGACGATTCTTATCTTGAGAACATTGACAGCACGGAGCAAATCGTTCATAAGAAAAAGGCACCTCCATTGTTGTTTGGCAATCGGCAAAACTCGTTAACGATGTTGGAGTCAACTGCGACGACAAAATCTGTAGGCCATCAGGCTAGAAATATTGCAGTTCATCCAGGAGGTCACGGAACAGCGTCAGCTCGTGGACTCAGAAGCGCAACAGTTCGAATGTTATGTCGTGTAGTTGGTGAACTCTGTGGTAGGCTAACTTCACATTTCCGTTTTATTCAACATTATTTTAAAAATTACACGGTTTCCTGTGAAGAAATTAAATGCATGTTGAAAAATTAATTCACTGGCGTAAAACCAGTAAATCAAAGCTTTTTATTCATTACTATTTCTGCTACCCGTGTGTATGGAAATAAAAAAGCAATTGCACTCTTCTCGTCATGAACTGACTTTTGCAGTGAAGACAGAAGGTGAAAATCAGATCGATGAACGTGGATTTGGATTTCTTCTTGCGTTGTAGAAAGTAGATATGAGGCATATACTAGCAAACTTAGCATAACAGAGGAAAGTAGTAGTGTTACAAAATAAATGAACTTTAAGTATCGCGAATATTGCTATATCGTTCATTTAATAACACCTAACTTCAGTACATTACTTGAGATAGTGACTGCGCAGGTTGTGTTTCTCAACTTGAAAATTACACCAACCATATCTTTTAACTAGCGGCTAATTATAATTGTGATTTAATCAAGACATGTTTTATCTAATAAATTATTTAGATCTAAATTGTTCATATCTAATTTAATTCTGTCAGGTGCTATGCATTTTTCATATCTGACAGATTTATTCATGAATCATAATTTCCAATTTACCGTGAAGGTTTCCCGCACAAAATCAGTGCAATTAGCTTGTCGTAGGTTATCTTTTCCGTGTAATTCAAATTATATATAAATATACAATCAATGATTGGGCGGATGGTGGTAAAAATTCTTTAAATTAAGTTTGCGAGCTTGAAGTAAACATCAATCCATTGTATTTAACCAGTCGACGAAACACAACTGTGCGAGCGAACGTCGGTAGTTTTATGTGATGTTCACCGACGGTTAAATGAAATGGGATTGGTGCTTACTTCAAGTCGCACACTTGCTTTAAAGAATTTTTACCACCACCCGCGCACTCAATGATTGTTTGCTTGTTTTAACTTTTTATATATGTGGCGAAAACTGCCAAAAGTGACTGATTGTGAATGCATAGAAATTGTGCAGCTGACATTTCTAGTCAAGTACAATGTATTGAGACTACCAGAGATGAGTGACGCACATTTCTAATTTTGCTTTCCATATATATGCATCGCGGTTTCATCGTCGCTAGTCTGTTCACCGTCGTATATTGGCGATAATCTTGGAAGGTCGAAACGCTTCAATGTGTGCGAATGACAAGAGTTTTGCTATGTTGTTCTACGACGGGTTAAATAAAATTGGATTAGTATATACTTATAGCTCGCTAACTTTATTTATTGAGATAAATATGCTTTATGCTTGGCCGAAGCCTGAGAATTTAGTTACAGAAATAAATTTTAATTAACTGGAATTTTTTACATTCCCGTTGACACAGCGTGCAGGTAACTTCCTCCAAATCCTTTAGATATTATATATCATCATTATATGCGTAGTAATTTCTCACATCGAAAAGAGCTAAAGTGGTGTAGTCTTTAGCAAAATAGGCAGACTTGCCTTGCTATTAACAAAGAAAGATCGGCAGAATTTAAATTTTGACACAAAAGTATTCATTTTAAGTGGATCAATATTAATAAAAATAATTATACCCTATCTAATGTTTTAAGTGAAAAGAAACATTAAAGGGTTTTATTACTTCGGCCAGTAATTTTAATTTTATCCAATTGCATAAAATTAACTAAAATTATAGATTAATTTTGGTGAATTCATGTAGTTTCTACAATAGTTAAAATTCTAATGCTGAAATTTGGTCAATCCTTATAACAGTGTTGTTTTAAATAAATAAATCTTTAAAAATCGCTTTAACTTTCATGCGATAAGAAGAAGTTCAAAAGAATATTTTCATTAAAATGTGAAATATATTTTCGTTTTACCATTAGTTTTATTAGAAGTAAAACTAAATTGATTATTTACGCTATTTGACATCGTTACTTCAACATCGATTTTTTTAATCGCTTTTGTGTCTTATCAAGGTATTGACAATGTGGAATCACGAAGTGATAGCAGTATCGTCAATTGAAGATGAAGCAACCACTGTATTTGCAATCAGATATCTTTATAAAAGTAAAAAAACTTGTAACTCAATTGAGCGGAATTTGTAATTAGAATTTCTTTTATGCATTCGTGCATTGCACAGATATTAGTATAGCCTATGTAATTTATTTTCAGACTATCTTGTCTCACTTCATTTTGAACTTGACTCAAATATTTCTCTTTTGACTTCTTATCAAAATGCATTCTTAAACAATTGTGTTTGAACGGAAATTTTATATATATATATATATATATATATATTTGATCATCGAAACATAAATGTATATTTGTCGTAACCAATCCCTTCCTAGATACGTCTATCTTGATTTTTACGCAATTCAGACTACCTCTTCTTCATAATGCCATGTGATGTGTTATCGCTTTTATGTTTAATTTGCCCGCAATTACTGGGCGTGTCGTATTTTGCGACACGTCTGTTGCGACACACCTGGAAATTGTGGACACATTCAAGATGAAAGCGATGACGTGTCACATTGCGTTAAGAAAACGAAGCGGCCTAAATTGCGTTAAAGCAAAGCAGACATAGCTAAGCGTGGCTTGGTGATGACGAATGTACATTTATGATTGGATGAGCGATATTATTAACGAATTCATAATAATGGCTGTAGATACTGGTAGCATTAATTAATGCTATATTTTATGTGTCGAATAAAATTCTTTCCAGCTGAACTAACTAATTATCTGTGCTTTGCGCAAAATAGACAAACATAGGAGTTATATTTTTCGAGTGGTTTATGCCGAAGTCTAAGCTTACGCGCCATTGAGTTCAAGAATAATTTACTGCTAGTTCAGACATAGTTGTCATAAAACAAGTTCAAAAACAAAATATAACCTAAAATTTGTTTGAAAGAATGATTTGTACGAGTTAGAAATATATCAATATATGGATTAATCGTGGATATAAAGTGACATTTAAATGGGCTAGGCCGTTTAGAAAAGTGCGATGGAATAAATAATTAGGCTAATACCTGAGGATTTAACCGCTTCTAATCATTGTCGAATAATCGACTAGTTATCCAATTGTGTCTGTATTCATAAAATTTCGCAATATTTCGCATGAAAGTTAGCCACCATTCGGAATTTTGTAGTAATATTTCGAAAAGCCCGTCTCCCATAACAAGACAGAGATGGACAATAGTAAGCATGAATAATGGGAAATGTTTTTCTCCTCAAGTTCAATGCCGCAAGGTGTATGTCGCCACGATGTTGCTAGTTTAAAAAAAATATTTTAGAGTAAATTAGACAGGGATTGTAGAGATGAAAATGGCATATTTACGGGCGCAGTTGAGTACTGCCATATTATTTACACAATATGCAAACGGACATATAGTTCTGATTGTCCATAGTGTGAAAATTCAGCTATATATCGAATGATCAGGTTTTTTGCAATCGGAGGGGTTTATTCAAAAACGAATATCGCGGTAAATTAAGTTGGTTTCACGACCAGCACAAACATGCCATTGTCGGCATTATTCGAGGTGTTAGTGAGCCTCCTTCGGTGAGCAGTGCAGCGAATGATAATTGAGCTCACGCACAGAAATTTTAATTTTTAGGAATTGAATGTGATCTCCGTTGTTCGAGGCAATTTTCTATGCACTATACACAAACATACAACAGACTTTATATCATCCAGAAGCGAAGAAACCTTTCAATTGGATTTTCTAAAATATTCTGTTACAAAATTGGTGGTAAATATGTGTTTCATTGCGTAAAAACCATTTTATTACAATTTTATAACAAGGTCACTCCCACACAGTCAGCTCTACAAGGATAAAGTAAGACATTTTACAGTTGTTTTTCTTGGGTGGTCACGAATTAGCAAATTGATTCTCATTTTTAAGAGCGCGCTAAGTTCGGCTTCGTGGTGTCTGGGTGCTGATTCGTCCCATCAAACTGCAGGCTTCCACATCACTCATCCTAACCACTCGAGCGAATTTAATTTCCAATGGTTAGTGTTAATAGTGTGGAAGCCTTCAGGGGTAATGGGACGAATCAGCTCCCGGCCACCATGAAGCCGAACTCAGCGCGAACTTGGAAAGGCGTATCAATCGATTCATTGCTGAGCTGAGAGTGACAATTGAAAACCCATTAAAGAAATTCATGAATAGTTTAAATTAAGACTTTGGCAGAAATTTAAAGTTTTCACCCTTTCTTATTTAAATATGTTTTTCTGGATGCAAAGTTAAAATCATTACAACGTAACTGCGAAATTAACAAGAGTGGTCTTGAATAAATATTGATATTTTTGTTATGCTTTCAATTCAGTTATTATCATCAGTATTTTACTATATACTTTACGCGTTTTGAGATTAAAATACAATCGATCTGAATATAATGATTCTTGATTTTTTATAAATTTGGTGATGTCTGAGCAGTTTATAATTGAGCTAACCTGATAAATTCAATAAAACCTATTGAAAGATGTGCTAGAAGAATTACCCATGTATAGAAAATTATACATTAAATAATCTGCAGGAATTGCCAATTTAGCTTTCTAATTATTTGGAGAGGAATGTACATCGAAGTTGTTTTAAAGTGGTTAATATTTTAAAACGCTTAAGATTATTTACTAAAGATATATTCCCGAAACTTTATTTGAACTCTAAGGAAACTACAAAAAAGTTAACCAAACTAAAACATCTTTGCAAAACGGCTTCTAGGTGAAAATATGTCAGGTACTAGTCTATTATAAAAGCGGTAGATCAGACTATGGAAGGAGTAATTAGCGTTTGTTAAAGGTAACATTCTGAGGAAAAAATTAAATTGAATTTGGGGAAAGAATATAAGAAACATGGCTGACCTGCAGCCTCAAAACTTAGAATCAGAAAAATTGGTTAAAGTTTACATTGGCCGACCTGTCTAAATTTGCCGAATGTTCAGTAAGAATAGCATTTTGGTGATTTACCATAAAATTAATTAAATAAAAGACTACGATTTGTTGAAATACAGACAATGGTTCTGCAGTTGTCTTGATGTATAGAGTGACATGAACACAAAAGTCGATCAACATTTTTAACCCAGGTAAAATTTCAGTTAAATTATGAACTAGAATAAATGTTTAAATAAGAGCAAACACAGATTGCTATAATCAAAGCATTTTTTAATGATTATTTTATTGTATACTCCACGTTCTCTTTTCGTCAGGATTTATTGAATTCTGAAGATATCTTTAAAGACTATTTTGTCGATAGCAGTTAATAAAAAGTTGACGAGCTTTTGAAGTGACTTTGACCGATGATGACCAAGAGTGGTCGACGCCCGTCACTACGTTCAACTTCCGGCAGTTTTTCTACACTGCCTGTGTAGTCAAATAAAGTTATATTAATTTATATCTGTAGTTGAAAAACATCTTATGAAAAAGGGAATTGCAGTTAGACATGAGCCTTTTTGAAATGGAATTTGGACAAATATTTTAAATATTTAATATTTTAATAATATTTAATTTAATAATTTTAAATATTTTAATATTTATGCGTAAAGATGAAATAAATTATCTTTATGTGAAAGATTTTAAAATATCTTTATTTTATTCACCGTAATGAGTCACTTATATTCATTTTTGCAAAAATAATTATTAGCTTTGTCAGTATTTTAATATCATTTCGATATTTAGGTAAACGTTTACGACCGAAAAGTTACATTTTACCTCTGTTCACAATTCTAACCGAATAATTATGTTCAAATATATATGCGATTTAATCGTAATCTTAATCAGCCTCAATATTGGTAGCACTTTTTAAATATTTGTAGTAGTTGTAAAAGACCTACATATATTATTTGTGGAAGCAAAATTTGTTTGGGTAATTTAATTTATGAGTTTTATCAATTTGGTGTCTATAAAACAATTTTAGTTGAATATGAAGTTAATAAACAGACCCCAAATTTACATTTCAATTTTACTTTAAATGAAAAGCATCTTCCCGCAGCGCAGCTTCTTTGGATGTTTCAAGTTTTCTTCTTTCAAATTTTTGAAAGCTTTATCACATTCTTTTAAGGTTTCGGCAATTTTTTACCATTGCTATCCTCAGAGCTCTTTCTCAAGTAACGGAAATGGTATCACAGAAAGCACAATAAAACAACACACACGTTTTACAATAGGCGGAATAAAATTGGTTTCTAGCTAAACGAACTCGGCATAAGAAAACACGTGGTGGACATTACATCAATTTAGAAAAAAATCGTCGAAGAACAAACAGAATTATTTAATTCAAGTTTGCGAGCTTAAAGTAAACACCAATCCTATTTTATTTAACCAATCGTCGAACAACAGTAAACCTACTGCCACTCGCACGCACTGACGCGTTTCGTACTTCTATGATCATCAGCAGAGTACAACGGTAAACTGACTAGTAGTCTCGCGTACTGGTTAAATAAAATGGGGTTTTTGTTTACTTCAAGCTCACAAATTTGATTTAAAAAAATTATTACCAATACTCGCGCAATCAATTATTGTTTAACAAACATAATTGTTTTCTTGCGTATAAAATCTCTGTATCTAAGTTTGTGCATTTCATGCAACTTCAATCTATATATATCCCATTAATAAAAATATATCCGCTTAAAAGTGGAATAGGTCCAGATAAATATAATTTGTGAACATTAAAATGCATTCAATTAAGATAAAATTGTTTAAATGGTGTAGATGCATTACAGCAAAATCAATTTATAAGGTCCATTCAATATAGTTACATTTATCGGTTGCCAAGTATCAAAAATTAAGCTGTCGACAGGAGGTGATATAGAAAAATTGATCTATTTCTATGTTGCATTTCGTCCCAAGATCGGCAGATTGCATGTGCAAATTCAAGATCATATAACGCTGTCCGAGAAAAAGAATGGAAACTGTTTAGCAACATATGCAATAGCGTGGAATATTTATGAGTGTCCGCATATATATTTATTAATGTCAATGGCTTCAGAAACAAAAATTGAGAGTGAAGACCTGACTTATACATTTATATGGACCTGAATCCCAAAAGTACATGTTGCAGGTACTTAAATTCTGAAAAATATTTGAAAAACAAAATATAACTATGGGAGCTTCCCTTGTATGGTCATATTTTATTATAATTAATGATCAGTTCACTGCATCCTAATACTTAATTTCATTTTGTTCAGATTTCCTGATTCATTGGCGTTACAGGCATAAAACTTCACTTTCGTGTCTGTAAGCGCTTGTTAGTACTTCACCTTTGGAAGAAAGTAGCAAATTGAACTCATTACATAACATTTACAAATTACGATAAGAGATATCATAAACATCGTTGTCACACATGAAGTATACTGGTGAAATGTTGCTGTCTTTCTAACGTGTGATTGGTTGTAATGGAGCTAAACCGCAACCTAAGTAAATAGCACAAAATTCTTCATTACAAAATTCTGAATAATGATATTTAAATTTATATGTGTGGTGGGAAGTTTTGATTAATTTTAAGGGTTTCCCTAGTGCGAGCGTTTCAATAATGATTAACTCGATTGGCGATTATGGGTTTTTGCTTTGCACTATCAGTTTCACAAATATGCGATTGATCCCCATTTCCAAGTACGTTGCGAATTCGTCTTCGTTGTGGCTGGGTGCTGATTCGCGCGTTTCCTCCGAAGGCTTCAAAATAATTCTAACTAACCAGAGACAACGAAGATAAGATCGTATCTCATTTACAATGGTTAGCATGAACGATGTTGAAGCCTTCGGAGGAAATGAACACATCAACACCCGGCCACTTTGAAGACAAACTCGATGCCTACATGGAAGTAGGGATCAATCGGAGCTTTGTTAAACTGATAATGAAAAGCGACAATCCACGATCGTCAATCGTGGTAATCAACAAATTTTTGACTATTTCACTGAATTCAAACGCAGTACACACAGAGAATGACCGTTTAAAAATACCGCGGTATTTCGCACACTATTATAAATAATGTTTGCTCTAGTAGTCCGTTTACTACCTTCTATCAGTCTCACAATCAGCCTTTCTCCCGTCGTTTTGGAAACAAGGTGGATTCCTACAACTTTCACCATAACTTACTGCTACAAATTTTAGGATTTAATCAATATCGACAACATGTGTCTAATTTTCAATGTGAAGTAGCAATATAAAATGCAAAAATATACTCGTGGAGCAACCGCCAATTAATTATTTGACTCCTCGTCTTTGTGAAACAGTTTGTAAAAATGTGAGCTGAAAAAAGGCTAATAATAAGATTAATTTCTATCAAATAACGCGACCATATAATTTGAAACATTTGCTAAACTGAGTGAGAGGTAGTTTTCGTAATTTAAAATGTGAGTTCTTTTGCAGTCAAATAAAATTTAATACCACCTACACATTATTGTTAAGGTGTTAATGATTGTATAGATTAAAAGAAACTTTTGAAGATATTGCCGAATCGTTTGTGACAATATTGGACGAGTTTTGTAATCCTTTAAGAGTAAACAATTTGTGTAAATGGTTTGCTTTTGTACTTTGTTTTTACACTATGTTTTACATATTCGGAAAGATTTATTAGTGTGATTCAGAGGTATATTTGCGATTCCCTAAAGTAGACAAAAGTAGGCGCAAATACAGAGATGATTTGAAAATCGAACAATGACGGGAATTATAATCTTAAACTTGCATGTCACAGGAAGAGGAGACTGAAATATTCACGCCTAGTTGATAATTTTTGGTTAGATTATTTTATGCAATGCAAGACAAGGATTGTTGTTAGTGGAAGTATATCTCCCTATCTTTATTACCCTTTACTTCTTTGTTTTGTCACTAAGGCGTTTGTTGTCAATATTTGTTCCTATGTGAATAAATTAAATGTTTCGCGAACATCATGGCGATTACTGAAAGAGAATTTCTAAACTGTACAGTAGCAGTAAGGAAATGTATGATTAATTTACCACTTTCACACATCAATTTTTGTTAATTTGTTATGAGGAAATTGTCTGATAAGCTTAAATCCAAAATGGCTTTGCAGCAGCGGAGAGATTTTTAAAAAAAACCGACAAAGAAAATATTATTATTATTATTCACCGATATAATCTATTTTTCTATTGGAAAGTGTATTAGCTTCATTAAACATGTTTTCTAAAATCGAAATATTATAAATAATTTATTTGTTTTATGGATGCTGTTTGAGAAATTTTACAGAAAATCAGAAAAAAACATAAAACAGAATTGCCATTTACTATGCACGAGATATAATTTCACTTTTTATTTAGTGATAACTTCTTATGCTCTCATTTTGGCGGAGTAGTAAATTTACAGGCGGTACATCTCACGCTCATATATCAAATTGACCAACCAGTAACAAACAGTACAAGTAATGCTTTTCTTACCAAATTTAATCTAAACCCGTTTATTTGACTAATGTAAATATATTTTTTCATTCATTCACACTGAGATGAGTGTCGTCTGAGACTTTTATTCGAGATTTTGATACACCATTCAGATGTAAAGCGATAAAAATTTGATGTCTAAATGTGGTATAAAAAAGACGATTTACCAATGTCGAATGTTTATGATATTCAATAATTATGAAAGCTTGCGATGAAATATTATGAGAAAAACTGGCATTGTTTATTGAAAGTGAGCCACCAATGGTGTTGCGGATATATAGCAAAACATGAGAATCCTAATCTTATATCCAAGCCAATATTTAAACGGTTACAAAACAACGCAAAACTAAAGCCAATCACGCATGCCGACCTTTCATTGATCATCTGCCAAGCACGCCGGGAAACTGACTGACTGGAATGAAACCTCAGTGGTTATAAAGAGCGTGGGAATCAGGTATAAGACCTTTATCCCTAGTCTTATTATTTATGTTGAACTTGACTGGAAAAATTGCTGCGCAAATTCTATGCTGTCATGTTCACAACACGTTCCAGAGTTTGCCACATGTATTTAAATTAAATGTTTGGCAAAATCTGTAAAAACATCATGTTCAAGACTCCGTAATAATTGTACAGTCGGCATTTACTGTCATATTTATGGTGTTCTAACTTCTAGTGATACCAGACGCATATCTTTGTATCTATAGATTATAAACAAAATACAGTTTCATCCTCTTAATTCAGTTTACAGTCACGCTCAGATGCTGGTTACGGAAGGCAGAGACGTATTAGTACGTGTGACAAACTGTCTGCAACTGGTTAAATATTATATGTTTGGTGTAAACCTTAACCTCGAAAACTTGATTATCAAGACCTGCACAATAAAGTTTTGTTTGAAGAAGTATGATGTTTAGAAATGTACAAATGTGAGATTATGTTTACTAGAAAACCAACGGAGGCAAAAACACATAATCACACGAAGTTCATAGATTTTAAAACAGCTAACATATTCTGCCTGCGTCTGTGCCTATTTATGTGTACTATTTCACAATGCCGTTTTTCTGTGTAATTTAATGTGTATAGCCTATGAAATTTCTAATATAAATTATTTATTATTTCAATGAGGATGACAATAAGCGCCAAGTTATTGAAAATAAATCTTCTGATTTTGTATAAAGTGGAGAATTTTATCAAAGCATTTGGCAGTTACATTAAAACATACCAAAACGGTGTTTATAAGAAAACATAAATCTCCTAGCTCATGGACACATACGATTTATTGACCTGTGCAGAGTTGACTTCCATTCGTGAATATCATCTACACTACAGTAATTAGACATCTTTTATTTTAAACTTTGCAGATCGCATAAACGTAACCTCTTTACACTAGATAATTCTGAGTTTCATTTTATTGCAGATTCGCATGCAAAAGAAATGTCTTATTATTCCATAATATACAGTTATACAATTTAAAAAAGCATTTCTTTCTTTTTCTGTCTTTTTAAAATCGCTAGCTTTAGTAGTGCGTACGAGTGAATGTTAGAGAATTAAATGTATATGTGCATATTTATATGAAATAAGATTTAGAATGTAAATGATAATGCAGAAAATAAGGAAAATTAGGTATGGAGGTCTTATGAAAATCAACACACAATTCACCAATTTATATTATTTTTATGCAAACTATTTTTGTTTAGTCAAGATAAGTAATTAGTGGATTATCGTAATTTATTAATTAGAATAATTGGTAATTCGTCTGATGTGCAGTTACATGTTTCAAAGACATCGTTTTCGACGCTTGGGAAGTGTTATTAACACTGCTAGCTGTGTTCAGTGTAAACTTTTTTCACGTAATAACTTTAGTAATTGTTATTGCACAGCTCAGAATGTGGTGATCGTGAAAGCAAATCTTGTTTGCTATGACGAATATATCTCACTCGTATTCATAGTAAATATCTAAATCTAAATATGTATTTCTATAATTAAACGATTACAGTTATTTAAATCAAGGTAAGGAGCTTGATATAAACATTTATCCCATTTTATATATTAAAAAATCAGTGAAAACCTAGCATTGCATAATTTAGAAAAGGCAATTCATCCAGTAGACTGGTTACCTTCATCATGGAAACCTTTCAATTACTGACCTCAATTTCGCACACAGAATTGACTATAAACGGGCACATTTATATGGTTTTGAAGGACATGCCAAATATGAAATAAATGAGAGGATAATTAGTGAAATAGATATATTTAAATTCCCTTCTGTGCATTAAATCCACACAATGTACCGCAACTTATATAAATGCTCTAACATAAATGAATGTACACGTGCAATAAATGATCGCCTCTCAATCCAAAGCATAAAAGAGCACATACATACATGCATGGCTTACGTTTATCTAGTGATTTGTCAGTACGTGCTATTATATCACTGTAGTTTCATTTCGATGAGTGTACACATGAAAATACATACCCACTCCTACATGACACTCACTTATGTAGTGAAGAGACAGTTATGATTGAGAGATCTACCAATAAGTATAGCTGAACCAGCTTAAACTAAATTTAACACTTGACTTATTTTTTATCAAATCGTTTGTGGGATGTGCATCCCGTTGAGAAAGTTTTCCAAAACTGGAAACCGAAATATTCGGAGTAAAATTAAAGGCAGTGGATGCTACACCTGGTTGGTTTGCGTGAATTGGGCGACATCTTCAAATCACATTTTTACATAGATTGCAATCATTTTACAATTGGTATATTTAACAAGACTTGAAGAAAATTTTTGATACAAATAATTGATAGGCATTTTAAGAAGATATTATCTACTAAAAATATGATGCGGACTATATGTGAGTGAGTTATTTTAATTCGCTTTTGTCTTTGTTAATTATTGAGATGGCCGTAATGTAGCAGGTATTGTTGTTAGATATAATTATCGTCTATGCTTAGCTAGAATCAGATTTCAATCGATTTCTGTTATGTTCAAGAATGCTGTTACTTAAAAGATATTTAACTGGTTAATATATACTCCTTTTTGGAAATAAATTTTGTGAGCATGAGATAAACATAAATCCTATTAAATCAATAAGTCGGGAAATAGTTAAAGTCTACCATGGAACCAAGTGACGAGTTTCGACTTCCCATGTGTATCATCCGCGCATAACGAAACACTGAAAAAAGACAAAGGAACGAAACGCATGTTTATTTTTCAAAACTAAAATGCCCCTTTCACCTCTAGTTGACTAGGTTACATTGCCCTGGACTACAATTCCATTGCAGTCATGTACACACACATCTTTGCAACTTTCACCACAAATACGCAAACCTAAAAATTAAAAACAAATTCGTGTAAAGTGAAAGCAATGATTTAAATCAAGTTTCCTAAATTGAGATAAATATAATTATATTTTAAATAAACACTGGTTGCTCGCGCGCTGATAAAAATTACTTCAATCGAGGTTGCTATCTTGATATGATCAACTGACCAATTTTGTTCATACAGTAAAAACTAACCATTGTTTATTGTAGAAAATGTTTGACTTGGTGGCTCACTGGTTAGAGCAACAGATTAAGAAACAGACGAGTTGGTTTATCTGTTTGTGTAGACTGGGAAAATAACGACAGAATTTAGATTTTAAATTAAAAGACTATTGAATGTATTACCTTTGAAATCTGATTTAAAATTATATATTGGGATGCAATCCACAAATTATCAATTAAATATAATGCAAAGATAAAAATATATGAGTATAGTAAGGCTTCACATCTAATAAATATGTACGATGAAACATGGATAAATGATTAATTCATATGGTAATTTTATACAGTAAACATTAAAATTCAGATAATCTTGTAAAATTTCATGTAAAGTATTAAGGCATTATGCCAATTTATACGTTTATATAATTAATCGAAAATTGCTTGCGCGGGCGGGGATTACAAATATTCGAATTGAAGTTGCGATGTTGGTGTAAATACCAGTCCCATTGTATATATACATGTTTTATAATAAATTAATCATTGTATAGTTAAGAAAAGTAATTCATTAAATAGATCGGTTTCGTCTCCATTGGGAACTCATTAGGAACTGTCCAGTTGTTCTATTATACATAAATATAAATTAATCATTGCATAACGCCGAAAAGTCAATTAATCTAATAGATCGGTTTCGACCTTAATGGGTACTTTTCACGAACTGTCCAGTGGTTTTCAGTTGAATACCACTTTCTCCAGGCAACGTGAAGTCTGTTCGATAATAATAGATGTGTGGTGGTTGTTTAGAATTTTATGCCTAAAGAGATGCTGTATATAGGCTCCATATAAAGGAAAATCTAACAAAAAAATGTCATTTAGTATATAACTGAAAATGTTGTGTAGCATGCAGAAGGATGGCTCAGTTGTTAAAGCAAAAGACTCCAGAGCAGAAGAGCTCAGATTCGAGCCCTACCTGGGGCAAATTCTAGATAATACTTGGCAAGTTTCCGATAATGACAACACTGGTCTATTGGATGAATTGCATTTTGCTAATTACAAAATTATTTGTTTATATCTGCAAATGTAATTATATGATTGGACTAATGTTGACATCAAGATTGCAATCCAGATTTTAATAATTTATACATTAATTCATAGTTAATAAAACTGGGTTTTACAATGAAGTTCATCTAGCCCAATAACTGGAAAGATCAAGGTAAAATTCATAAAGAGGTTTATGTGTGAGAGTGCAAAAACAGTGACTAGCATTTTCTCATTAAAATGATTGCAAAAATACTGATATTATGTGTATTGTTTTAAAAAGAATAATAAAATTAATACATCACTGTGCTAAAAAAACCACTACTATCCGGTTCTTTTTATTAAATCTCAAACCGGTATAGTATTTATAAAAGCTCAGAAGATCCTGAGGATCACATTTATTGCCCATCTCACCACATAAACTATTGTAAATATCCAAGTAAGTGCTTTATCTCAAAGCGATTAAGACAATTGATTTTTTTGTCTTAGTTTTCGTTTTTGTTTCTGTACATGGGAAGGGTACTATGATTTTTAATTCTATAAATTTTTAAATAAGAAAAATGTTTTACCGCACGTTTCTTAAAAAAAGTTGGAGTAATCGCCAACTATTCAAAAATCAATTTCCTAATCCAGGAATTTACATTAATGAGGTCATATAGACACGTGCCCTCCGATTGAAGTTAATTCTAAGATCTTTCTAATTCAAGCATTATAAAATTTTCAAAGTGTATCATTCGATAAAACGTTTCTTTTAATTAACACTCACTTTTTATTAGCGCAGAATGATGGCTCGAACAACAATGTCCTAAGCAGACATGGCCAAGTTCGAGCCCCGTCCGCGGCAAATATTGGACAGAACGTGAGTGACGAAATAGGTTGTCTGGATGAATCGACTTTTCTACAATTTAATATACACCGTGTGAAATGACAAATGCGTACAGCAAAGAGGACAATCCTTTTGATGATTTCATTTAAACGTGATACCATTTCTGGCAAAAAAGGGAAAAATAATATAGCCCGGCTTCAACCTGCCAATTTATTACCGCGGAGGTTAACCTAATATTTACAATTAGTATAATCTAATCTAGCCTCAGAAAATAGGAAAAATAATTACAGCCTTTGTTATTATAACATGAATTAGCAATTTCTTTCGCTTATTGAAAATGAATGAAGGAACTCATAAATCGGAAACTTAGCGCTGACGAACAAGAAGAATCTGAAAATGATTTACCGGCTAATGTCTTGCATAAGCAATAGGCTAAATCACCAGCTAAAATTCGCCTTTATAGGAGACAGAGCTAAAATCTGTGAAATCTATATGTGCGATCCTTTTGAAATAAGCGAGATTTCCAGCATAACAAAGAAAATCTGAAAGTGACCTGGCCATTTACAACAAATACTATTACCTTTTGTGTTTTATGCAAGGCAGTGCTTTTGGTTTAGTTAGCAATATATGAAAAATAAACTTAACGGACGTACTCAGTTATATTTCGTCAATACGCGTGACTAAGTTGTTGATCAACCCACTATGCTTGGTCGACAGGACGGATTATATTCAAAGTGCAAGAAAATTGCAATTGAACTGCACGGTTCAAATCAAATAATAAAATCTATTAGCAAGATAAAAAAATATTACTGAAAATTCGCCCACAATTACACGACGCATTACTTTAGATGCAATTCTTAAATGAAAAACAAGATTTAAGATACCGATTTACAAGGCGTTGTAGATTAAAAAATCTCTATCCATTTTTTGCTATCAAATAGATGAACTGTGCGGCTTTTCACCCAAAATAATTGTAAGGCATGGCAGCGACTAAAATTTACTAAATTTCACAAGATCGTTATGTCTTTTATATTTTTTGAATTAGTCCATCGAACAGATACAAATATACTTATTTGCAAATTAGCTAGAAGTTAAATACATCTGATGATTTCTTTTGTTCAAAAAAAATTTATTCAAAGCCCAAATCAAAATATATTCCTTTAAATATATGTTTATAAATATCTCGTATATAAATAATAAAATAATTTGCCATTTGATATAATGGTGTCGATTTCACTTTATATAGATTTTTTGTGGTTTACTAAAAATCTGAAGTGGTTTCTAAAAGTTATTAAATGGGAATATTTTTCGCTCCTACACTATCACTGTAGTATTCTGTAAAATTATTTGGAAAATACTTTCAAATAAGAAAAATGTGAGTGAATCTCAAAAATGAAATGTCTGCTAATTTTTGGATGGCCATCCCATAACTGAGAAATTTCTTGTTAAGCGCATTTTCTAGGGAAATTGATTTGGAAAGAATAAATTTATATTATTTAAATAAAAAAGCCAGGAGCATACAAAATAGTTCACAGGTGTAACACTGTCGTAAAAATTGAGCTGAATCTTACAATAAAAGCTCTATTAGTATTAAAATTAATTAAGAAAATTAAATTTAAGAATGGGGATGCAATTATTATAAAGCGCGCATTCGTTTATATGGAAGAAATTTGCTACGTGCACGCGTTCATAATAATTATATGATACATTATTTTATTTTCCTTCATTTGTGGTAAATATGATTGAAGTATAAGAACAATATTCTCTGCATAACATCCTAAATTTACTTGGTTTCTGTAACGTAAAAAATTGAAATTTATTATGAATGCTAAACAATTAATAGAATAGAAGTATAAAGATAGAATTTTAACAACAGACATTTGACCTAGTACGATGAAAAAAGTTTTCAATAAAACGAGTTAAAATGGTCTATTCACTTGTAAAAAGCAAAATACTATCAATTGTGAACATAAGTGGAATTGTCTGTTGCGTAAGAAATGTTTAAAGGACACTTTCACGTACTCATGCGCGGTTTGGTTTGAACATAAAATCTAAACTAGAGAAGAAAAACTTTTAATTTTAGTATTTTTTTGCGAAAGAAATTAATCGAGCTAGTTAATATGTATGCTCTAATTGAGCACTTGAAAAGCACACAGTCTACCGGTCTAAAAAACTCTAGTTTGTCTTGATTTAAAAAAAATCTAAGCTATGTATAATGGAGAATTTCATTATATATATTTCCAATTAAACTCATTCATTCGTCTTTATTTGATATTCATCGCTATTTTTCATAATTTCCGCGGGCGTAATTTTAACCATGGCGTTTAGTTCAGAATGATGAAATGTATCTTCTTCAATAACGAAGCCACGCATTGCACAGAATTGTCGATTAAATTATATGCGAATGTATGTTTTTCAGACAATCGTTACTGCGGAAGAAACCTTTTTGTTATTGACATTCGACTTGAAGTTAGAACTAACTACCCTCTATCTGTCATAGTAAGATAGACACCGTTTTGCCTGGGAAAGTGCAAACGGGTTAAGATTTAAAGGCAGGATTTGATTATAAGTGCAGAATCGGATTAGTTGTTCAACTGTGTTTGATATCTCATGAAATTTTTAAATTATAAGGATAAAAAAATTCGTTTAGGGAAGTTCATAAAAAGGCATTCCTTTAACAGAGAAAAAGTGACAAAGACAGACCAATGTAGCAATAAAAAGTGGCAAGATGAATACAAAATTTTCGACTGAATCATAGCTCTTTCAAAGATTATCCAATACTGGAATTCAAAAATTTTCTTCAGCACTATAAGGACAAATTAACTCATGTGTGTGACTTTGTAATATTTCAAGAGTGTGCAAGAGATTTGATAATGTGATAGAAAACTTCTTACATCAATTCCAAAAATGAACAGTAAGTGATAGATAAATTTTTCAGTTTTGAGCATTAATGTGGAACATGATGGATTAACTAATCATGAAGTGATAGAAACAAAATACCATCAACTTAGAACGCAACTTAAAAATATCTATTAAAAATGGTAGAAGCTGCCTAAAAGCTGGTTAAAAGTATTTGACCGGCCGCGTACAGTATGTATATGTCTGAAGACTACAGTTTTTTTAATAAAAATGTTTGTGGCTTCATAGTTTATGAAACCGTATAAAATTTTACACCTGAAGTAGTTCACATGTGCATATATGAGCCCGATGAATTATATATCTGCAAAGGGGTCAAGGTTTGGATTATCGGCAGTCACACCGCGAACTAAAGTAAAGTATTTGGGTAAACTCTTTTTTTAAAGAGTATGAATAATTTTCGAAGCTGATAAATATGCATTCTGTTATAATGTCTTTTAAAGTACACAGTGATGAAATTGGATTAAATTTGATCAGGATAACCTCATTATCTTTATGTATAAAATTTCCCGTGCATGGTTGATCAAACTTCGACGATATATGTATTAATCACACATTATATAAAGAAATTTTCATCAAAGCTATTGCATTTTAACAATTATTTATGAACTGAAAGATTATTTCATAAAGCAACTTATGGTGGTGATACTTGGGGGTGAATAGGGTGTTGCTATAGCGAATAACAACATTATTATTAACTATTTATACTGTGTTAATAAGGCACGTCTTAATGTGTTATTCTACATATTTCTATGATGTGACTGCATTGTATTCAAAGCATCCCTTCTGATTTTTAAAAAACGTTTATTAGAATACCTGTGGTTTGAACACACGAAAAGGAATTCTAATTCTAACTTTAAATACAATATTGATTTTTAAATTGTCAGAGTAGCAGACCGATTAAGATTCTTGTTGTGTTGGAGAATAAAATTTTGGCATTATTGAATTCCCTGCCCTGAATAAAATAAGCACAACTATATAACACGCTGGCACACAATCATATAATTTAATAAATAAATAAATTTATTAAAGAAATAAATACATAAAATTTCATATTTATTATTATTTCAAGTTAGAAACAAATGATGTCTAGAATTGTGAATTTATTTTATAAAGCAACAAACATAAATCATGAAGTGTAAATTCTGAGACAGGTACAAACGTACACACACAAATAATTCACCAATTTATGTATATTAGAACAAATTTATTCACTCCAATGCTAACTGGATTTGCACTAGTAGGAAAACATTAGGCATTAAAAAAAATGTAAAATACATTGAATACAATTTTTTTCTAAATGGAATTAAACCGTATTTGGTTAGGAAGAGCAATTGATAGAGATAGCAAATAAAATAACTAAAATTCGTAAGTGATGACGATTCCGCTTTATCTCTGCCCATAATCTTTCATGATGTGTATACATAAATTCAAAAAGATATCGACAAATTTATAATAGATATATTATTTCATTAATAAAAACGCTAATCAACTTTATTCTGTACCTCAAGATCTCGAATTAAAACCAGTGATTAGGCGTGACAAATTTCATTTGCATGCATGTAATAAAAAAGCTTAAAAACCATAACATTTTTCATTATATAATTTACCAGAAAGTGACTACCAAATGCAGATTTTTGTCAGAAATATTTGAACTAAAATATACTATTAGTAAAAGTCTACATTGCTGTTAAAAACAGAATGAATGTATAGACGTTAAATTTTTATCCTGTTAACGATTTTATTTTGCAGACGATAATTGTTTGACATTTTACCATGGTGAATTTGTTCTCACGTTAATTTATATCACCTTGCCCCCTCGTCCAAAATGCAAACGGCAATTTACATTTTCCCATTGTACCAATCATCACCATATCACCAATAAATAAACATTATTTCTTGTCTGATAATTTGTATTTCATAATAACTGATTTGTAATTGTAGATGTAGCAGCGAGACCAAATAACTTGCAAAAAACTTCACGAAATGATAAGCGTTAGTTCGAAATTACCACCATCTAAGTTCTGTCACACATCCAGTAATAAAAAATATATATTATGATAAATATATAAATTTTTAAAGCAAAACATCATAATAATGTAATCCAGCCGAAAGGGTTTTATAAATTTTTTTATTGAAAATCCGTAAGTCATAGCGGGACGCAAAGCCCTAGATGTATGAAGTACTCTGTCCTATTATGCTTTTGGAACGCTTTATAATGTAGGAAAATGAGGACGAGAGTCAGAATACAACTGAAAGTATTCAATCTTAAAGAAACGCGTTTATGTTAAAGTAATAAGACTTGAGCGAGGTATGGAAACAAAACATGCTGGTTGAAATGAATGATGCCTAAAGCGTATGATTGAAGGTTACCCATAGAAAGAGAGTGTGTGCTCGAGAATGAAAGACGAAGTTAACTGGATTCCTTCATAGGATGGATCGTCATTTTGTAAATGTTTGAGACAAATATAGTCAAAATATGAAGAAAAATATTGAAAGGGATTAAGAATAGGATATATATTCAATATAGATCAAAGGAAAAAAGTGTAAATAATACAATAGAAACCAGAGTGCAACGAAATCACACAAAATTGTTCTACGCCTACTCTCCAAGTTAATCGTATCATATTTAATGTCGTAGTTACTTACAATATATTATTATTATTACCTGCTAATCAACTACCCCACTTATTTCCAATAGATAAAGGTGTTAATAAATATTGAGCTTAAAGATGTTCCTAAAGTCACTACAATGCCTAGCTTATTTCTGGAATCTGTTTAAATTTATTCACAAATTAATCTGGTCAAACTTCTGAGATAGTAAATTGAGTTGCGTTTCCAGCATTCTCTGTCTACCTTATGACTCGCGTCCCATGAGATTTTGGCCAGATTCTATCAATAAATTTACATATAGTTTCACGTCATTCTGTGTTCCCATCTTTGTACCTTAATTGTACACATAGCTTCCTCTATCTGCCTAGGATTTAAACACTGTAAAGTGATTCACACACTGTTTATGTGTTCTGTGGTTCTACTTTCTTCCTCTGATTAAAACGATTATTGCCTGCAGTACGAATTTTTTCTAATACCGATTTTATGTTGTATTTATCAAATAATTTAATTATTTAAAATTCAGTATGCAAACCGCAAATATTAAATTTCGTTTTTTTTAATTGCGTCTCATAATATATCTGATTCTCTTTTATTTTCGATTTTTCATATCGTATCTTTCTTGATCTATTCTATCAAATTTATCCAATAACCAGTTTTCATAAATATTTACTTCAATATAATTTGATCGAAATCTCATTATTTCAAATCAACTAGTTTCAGAATTTTTAATTAATATGACTTTCGAATACCTATATTCATTCCATACGTGTGGTTAAATCAAACATTTTAGCGGATATTCGAGTAAGTTTCACTTCTATAAACACGATTTTGTAATATATGGTTATTCAGCGTCCATTTACTGAAATGCTTAATTATCCCTTAATTGTCTTTCCCACGTAATTAGAAATTCTCATAGGAGATTAGCTAAATAAAAAAATTAATAAAATTCCTTATCCCCATAATTACAAGGATATCATTAATGAATCTTATGTAAACGTTTTGTTTGTCCTATATTTTTCCTAAGAGTTTATTTCTGGACAAAGCACGTAAAATTTAGCGACTGGGAAAAACAAAGGTTATTCCATAAGTACACGTAAAACTTCTTTCTAAGATCGAGTAATGCGTACTTTTAGTGTTTTATTGTACTATATTTAAAAAGCCCTTTGTTGGGCCGCATTTTTTAAAATCTGATCAAAAATAAATTGTAAAATAATTTCAACATTATCAAGCGTATAATTTAACTCCGAGTTATTTTATATATCTTAATATATAAAGAGAGAGATATTTCTGTCTTATTAGGATGTGAGTATGTATGACTTAGATGATCTTAAATTTACCTATTTACTATTGTATATACATGCGCTCATTTCAGCAAAAATGAATACTCTTGCCTGTATTTTTGCGGATATAGTAATATTACACTTCGGTATTCCGTACAATTTTTTGGCTTTATTGTTGGGAATCCTGAAAATTTTTCCACTAGTGTTTTGACGTAATTTTATTAAAATCTAAGCTTAAATTCTGAGACTAAATCACCAAGAAATACACTTTTTTGTATCATGCTTGAGTTGTGATATATTTATAAATGTTCTCAAGGCGTCGACATATCATTGCAGGTGGAAGTTTATATTTCATTTTTCTGTGCTCTCTCATAATTATAATTGCAATGCGTATGACAAATTAAGCAGACGTTACCGGTTTAAATTTTCCGAAATCGTTATTATGAACTGCAAAATAATTGGAAAGCTATTTTGACATTCCTGAAGATAGCTCACAGATTTTTGGATGCATAATCATAGGTGTGATATGATGCGTGCAAAATTAAGTTTCTACATACAAACTCCATACAAATATATATCATTTTGTGGTTTCTTATTTTTTCCACAATTTTTAAGGCATTGCGTGTAGTAAAAATTTGAATTTCAGTTTTCCGTACTGACATTACTAATTTAAAATTTGGTCTAATATAAATATATTAAAATTTAATTGACAATGAATTTAAAATTTAAAAGCCACAGTATAGATGTATAACATAAAAGAAAATTCAAACTCCAAATAAAATGCTTGTGAAGCACATATGCATATTTTATTTATTTTCAGGAAACGCGTTTATAAAGTTTCATTCTGGCTTACAACAGCGCAATCGGTTACTATAATAAGAAAGTATAAAATTATTCTACGTTCAGAATTGGTGATTTTGTGTTACATTCAGTTTGTTATTTTATTAATTTTTAGTCATGTTAAAAATTGTGGTGGATTTTAATCTGGATGAATCGTAACCTGAACGGTGAACTAGTAAAAATGTTATCTTTTGTAATGAAACAGGTATCCTGCCACACATCGAATGAAAATTAAATTTACATCTAATTATTGTCCACTCATGTTGCCAGTATAACATAGGAATAGCATTTTTTAGCAAAAGATGAATTGACAAGACCAATTTTGTCCTTTTATATCACTCTGCAGTAGTAACTTTAACCTCTGAGTCCTTAGATCGATTCACGAAACGTTTGGATCACATTCGTACCCCTGAATATCTTGTTACATTTATTTTTTTAATTTTCCAAATTTTCTAACTGCATATTTGAATATATAGGTACTTTTTACGCAGATGTATTGATATTTCTTATTAAATAAATGTTTCTTTTGATTGATTCACAAACTATCACGTGGACACGGGCAATACTATTATTAGAACGTTTATAAAAATCCGGAAGGGCTGTGGTAAAAAATTAAAATTTTAAATAAAGATTTTACTATCCATAAATACATTGTTTTGTTCAATTTCCAAGAAGCTTATTTGTTCACAAAATGGTTTTTATATTAATATTCAAATCAATTTCGGCTGACGGCATAGGTAATTATAAATCTTATTTCTCAGGAAACTTTAAAATTAAAATTTGCTTTATGTTTTTACCACAATAAAGCATTAACCATGTACAAATTTTTATCAAAACTTGTTATACACATTAAGATTTGAGTTTAGCTAAGGCTCGCAAACTGGATTTAAATAATTATTATCAAATGAACGTTTCATTGTGTAAATTATATACACTTGGCGACAAGTGCAAAATTCTAATGTTTTTGACTGCAAAAAAATTTTTTCAGCCTATGTTGCCAGTCAGGTATATGGTGTATGACAAAACTAGAGGTGATATATATGCAGTACTCTTTGTTCCTCGTTGATCAGTTTGCCGTCTTGTTCTGATGACGAACATAAAATGTTAAATCTTGGTATGTAGTGCGGCGAGTTGGAAAGAATATCTCAAGCTTGCGATCTTGATTTATAGAAATTTGTTACCACCTGCACAGTAAATGATTGCTCAATTTAACCTCAGTTATTGACATTACATCACTCAACAAGATGTTTTCTCAATTGTAATTTCAATGATCGGTATTTACTGTAAAATTCCCGCGTATTGACTGGGAAACAAATGCTGCCTATATAAGTTTAAATATATTTTCTGTATAACTTTCTTTTTAAATAATCATAATTCATCCTGAGACGACAGATCCGTCTAGTTCTGACATTGAACAAATATTTTTAAAATAAATTTACTGACTAAAAACATATACCAATGACAATTATTTAACTTATTTTGGAATGCGAGCCTTAGTAAAATTTATAATACTCTTTCCACGTGCAGAAAGCAAGAGAAATTTTAACGGATACTAGAACGGTTTCTTTCTCATATTCTTCCCAAGTATCTATAAATCATCGTCTTTATATATATATATATATATATATATATATATATATATTTATATATATTGAGGGTCCAAAAGAAATCTGAAATTTTAAATTGTAGAGCGTGTGAGATAGGGCAATAAACAAACAGTTGCGTGCGTCACCTCCAGTTCAAACGCAATGCCCAAATATGCTTATACTGCTGGCATAAATTCGGCTTCAGTTTGTTGATTCCTGAACCTTCGTATGTCGCTAGATCATTTATACTGCATTTGTTAATTACTTAAATTCTACGTCTGGAGAACATACGTATAAGTTTTCAACTATACGTTGCGCAGCTGCAGACGCGTATTCACCATTTGATTTAAACCGCGCATTTAATTTGCAATTTTCCTTCATTTGCGGAATTAACCGTCTGATCGAACGGCTTTACGTTAATTGAACGACAACTTGTGCATGCATATTGGTATATAATAATTTAGGTAAACATTAACGGATGATTCTCTTTAATTACTGTTCTACCCTAAGCAAAACTCTTACTTTAGCTGCCTTAAATTTGCGTGTTAATTTCGCTTCAAATTTGTCTGGTACTCTGATAAATTTTCATTTTATTTCCACACAAAGAAATTGTTCGATTATTTTTTTTTATCAAATTCTTAAGCTTAATATAAACATTAATCCCATTTTGAATAAACTGTTGCAAAAACGACTGACCATCACACGTATAGACACGCTTCAATTCTCCAGCATCATCATCGGATCGCGACGGAAAACTGTATAACGAGGATCAAACTGCATTAAATATAACAGATTGCGAAATCAGTAAAAGAGTTATCTAATGAACGAATAATTCTCAAAATATGCTATTTTACATCGATTATATTTTATTCTTTGTTTTGCTCAATCAGAAAATCCCATAAAGTGATTTATTTCAAGTAATTAGCGCTTCTTAAATGTTGCATGTATTATTTTAATTTATTTCGTTGCATAGAAATTAATGAAATAGCGTTATTATTAAATATATGAAATTTTAAATATTGTTAATCTTTCCCGATTGTAAAAGTAATTTAGTGTACAAAATGTATTACTATTAAAAAATGTGTCATAAAGACATTAGTTTTTTTTAAATTGTAAATAGATAAGGTAATGTATAAACTGTGCATAAAAAATTGGCTTTCGATGTTGCTTTACAATGAGTATAAATCAATGTCATTAATACATCATAGAAAGATAATCAGTCCTTTATGATATGACCCGATGTAAATTTTACGCTTATATGACTGCTATATGCAATATGATAAATAAATTTTGAAATTTTTTTGAGAAATAAATCATGTGTAAAAGTATACACTTATTTCAATGCATGTGTGTAATACACAGTAAAAAGACCATTATTCTTTCACCAGAATTCAATTCGACTGTAGAATCTGATACGTCATATATTCCATTTTTTGAAAGAAACGAGGATATATCTGGATTAACAACACAAACGACACGACAAACAGGAAGCGGGAAACTTGCATGCAGGGAAACGATTGTACACAAAAACTCACAAAGAATTTCCAGTTTAAATTTAAAATATCTATTAACATCTTGTATATTTTGCTGAGCTTTACGAATGTTGCTTTATTTGGGATGTGATTTTTATAAACAGTATTTTTAGTTATTACGTAGTTTAAAATATTCTTGAATTCGCTTCCTTAGTGATCGGCTACTCTGGCCAACATAGCGCATTGAACAGCTATGGTATTTTTATAAATGAGCATTGAATGACTTTTAGATTGCAGAAAGCTTATCCTATACATTTATGCTTAGCAGGCGCCCTTTAGTATGAACAAACACCAATTGGGTATAAGCTATCCGAGGAGTCACTGCTATTTTAATTATAGGGTAAAAATTGAGGCTAGTGCTTCCCCTTTGAAAATTATACAGACACACGTTGTCTTTTGGTTGGGTACGATTGCATTAATTTTTGTCGTTGTTAATGTTTCATGTTTCCCTCAAAAACATTACCGTTGTATCTGTTTTCTGATAAATTTGTTTCAAGCACTGCCTTTTCTTGACATTAAAATTTATCACAACAAATTTTCCTTGCTCTGTTGGATAAATTGCTCATCAAATTTCTTTTGTGCGAAATTGGAACGATGCTGCAGTAATGGCTGTACTATTAGATTATATTTGTGGTGTAGAACTAATATATATGCAATCATGTATTAGGTAATGCGCACCTAGTAAGAAATTATTTCAATTATGACCAGAAGGATAAACCAAAGACAGCATTAAATTACGTATAATATCGGACAAATTCGCTTCGTACTTACCGGTGACATATCAGTAGTAGCCGGTATTACGCCCTTTACCCACTATATATTTGGGTGAGGAATGTTGGATGTTAGAACGGTACAATCTCCTAGACGAATGAGTAAAACCGAAATAGCGAAGCTAACATCGGCAATGCGACTTCAACGCTAACTCACACTATATAATATATGCATATATACCGAGTCTGTAACTGACACCAACACTATAACTTTTGTGTCAGTATACGATAAAAACATTCTTGTACCAAAAGTGTGCATCAGCTAAAACATAATTGCTTATATATTAGTTCTCCGCCAAAAAAGTATCTAACTGTTTTATATTTAATTGAATGATGTCATGCTTACCACTAAATGTGATAAATCATATCGATCAAAGCCTCAGGTTATGGATTTACTGGAGTATCAGGTGTTCAAGAATAGTTGTAACTCTCAATTTTGGTGAACTATATCATACACTGAAATCCATCGTGTTGGTGCCATTTCGCGACTCGGCACCCATCGTGTTAGTTCTATGTACCTTTTCGGAACTATAATGTTAATGTCGAGTACTGAACCAATGGCCATAATGTTGGTATCCCTTACAGACTCATATATATATATATATATATATATTCTTATAATTAGGAAAACAACACATAAAGAACAAAGTGGGATAAGGCCATTTATTTCGTGACTACTAAACATCTCTTATACAATCATACATATTTATACATTTTGGGTTTTCAATTGATTATGCTATTGGTAACAAATCTGACTACGTTATTACTGTTGTTTCTTGTTTTGACTAGTTGGTGAGTGTGTATGCGTTTGTGTTTGTGTTGTGTATGCGTGTTTGTATGTAAAGGTCATTCTTGCAGTATTGCGAAGTGATGTCTGAGATCTTGTCATTATTGTTTTGGTATCTTGAGAGTTAGCCATTTGTGCATATTGTTCACTGTTACATGTACAACTGCTATTTTCTCCCAGTATAGTTGATCGTTTCACCCCGCTGCGGAAGATTGCTATTTTCGCTTGGTAACAACGCTAATGTTGATTGCAATGTTAAACGCTCACATTGTTTGGAGACTTCTGTCATCGTATGCGCCTCTGTTATTTACACTTCACATTGTTGCCAATCCGATTGTACGTTTGTTGATTCTAGTAGAGGGGCCTAATGGTTCTTGGCTGGATACTAGTAGATTGTTGTTGAATTTTGGTATTCTTGGCCAGTCGATAAGGATATCATGTTGATGAAACTTTTGAATGTTAAGGTCAGGTGCTTGCTGTTTTTATGTAAAGTGCTTCGTAGATAAATAATAATTTTTCGGATTTTGCTTTATGTCAAATTGTGAAATTGGTCGAATTGACAGGGTGCCCCGTTGCCAATATATGATCGGAAATAGCTGATTTTCCTGACGGTGGCAAGCCTTTGTTAATCAATTTCTGTGGCAAATGTTGCTGGATTCTGCTTATCAATTGCTTCTTTCGTACGTCCGTTATATGTGCTATCGCACATACATGAGAATTTCTAGACTATGAATGATTTGGAGAGAATTGGCAATTGATCTTTGGCATCCAACCTCATGATTCTCTGTGTACTGAATGTCATATTAACTTTAACACTGGGAAAGTTGTCCTTAGTTATTCTATTCAGCCGCCGTGCAATTATTGAGGCTGGTATGTCGCCTCTAAATGGTAAGTTCATTCAATGGACAAGGACTGAAAGCTGAGATAGTAAGCGCACTAGAACAATACAAAGAGGAATTCAAAGGCAGCCAAATCATCTCAAAACAGCACATAGACGAACTCAGAAAACTCCAATCAGACAAATCCATACGACTTGCCACACCCGACAAAGGATCAGGAATCGTTATACTTGAGGCCGACGCTTACAGGAAGGCCATGAACGATATAATAAATGATCAATCTAAATTTAAGCATGACATCAAACAGAAAGATGATTCAACGAACATCGAATCAAGAATTAATACAATTTTGAAAAAGATGGAAAAACATGTTCTAACATCGATGGCTGACTCCGAGATTAGATCAAAACTCACAGAAGACATCCAAAAAGCAAAACCAGTTGGAACAAATACCGCAAGATTGTACGGCAAACCAAAAACTCATAAAGCCGTGACAGCCTCAGGAGCTCCTTCGATGCGGCCCATTATGTCAATGATCAACGCTCCACAACATAAACCAGCCAAGTTTCTCTGCAAACTACTTGAACCAATACGGAGCATCATAAACGCTAACACCATCAAGGACTCCTTCGAACTAGCAAATGAATTGAAGGGGAAGAACATCCTACAGAATAAAATGGTCTCGCTTGACGTCTCATCCTTATTTACAAACATACCACTGGATAAGACAACGGAGATCTTGTGTGACCTCATCAAAAATGAGTTTTTTGACTTCCCTATAGACACCAATGACATCAAAGACCTCATATTAGCATGTACTAAAAACGTGCAATTTACTTTCGAAGGGATATACTACCGTCAGATCAATGGTGTAGCTATGGGAAGTTGCATCGCACCCCTCCTGGCAGATGTATACATGTATCACCTGGAAAAAACGAACCTAAAAGGTATAATTGACCAGTGCACACTCTACAAAAGGTATGTAGATGATATCTTGTTGTTCATCTCAGAGGAAGCAGACCCTTCCGAAATCCTCAAACAAGCAAATGGAGTCGATCCAGACATCAAATTCACTCTCGAGGTAGAGAAAGACGACAGTTTCCCATTCCTTGACATCAAACTCACTCGAGAAGCAAACGGAGATTTGACACTGGCCATACATAGAAAATCTACTTTCACCGGACAATACATTCATTACAACAGTAGTGTGCCAAAATCCCACAAAAGAAACTTAGTAAACAACCTAGCAAACAGAATCAGGAAGATCTGCTCTGAACACAAGATTGAGGAAGAACTGGGCTACCTGAGGAAAATTTTGCTAATGAACAACTACCCAGAGCGGTTCATTGATGTCAACATCAGACCACGGCAGATTCGTACTAGAGAGGATACCGGCAAGCAGGTTTTCCTGAACTTACCATTTAGAGGCGACATACCAGCCTCAATAATTGCACGGCGGCTGAATAGAATAACTAAGGACAACTTTCCCAGTGTTAAAGTTAATATGACATTCAGTACACAGAGAATCATGAGGTTGGATGCCAAAGATCAATTGCCAATTCTCTCCAAATCATTCATAGTCTAGAAATTCTCATGTATGTGCGGTAGCACATATATCGGACGTACGAAGAAGCAATTGATAAGCAGAATCCAGCAACATTTGCCACAGAAATTGATTAACATAGGCTTGCCACCGTCAGGAAAATCAGCTATTTCCGATCATATATTGGCAACGGGGCACCCTGTCAATTCGACCAATTTCACAATTTGACATAAAGCAAAATCCGAAAAATTATTATTTATCTACGAAGCACTTTACATAAAACAACAAGCACCTGACCTTAACATTCAAAAGTTTCATCAACATGATATCCTTATCGACTGGCCAAGAATAACAAAATTCAACAACAATCTACTAGTATCCAGCCAAGAACCATTAGGCCCTCTACTAGAATCAACAAACGTACAATCGGATTGGCAACAATGTGAAGTGGAAATAACAGAGGCGCATACGATGACAGAAGTCTCCAAACAATGTGAGCGTTTAACATTGCAATCAACATTAGCGTTGTTACCAAGCGAAAATAGCAATCTTCCGCAGCGGGGTGAAACGATCAACTATACTGGGAAAAATAGCAGTTGTACATGTAACAGTGAACAATATGCACAAATGGCTAACTCTCAAGATACCAAAACAATAATGACAAGATCTCAGACATCACTTCGCAATACTGCGAGAATGACCTTTACATACAAACACGCATACACAACACAAACACAAACGCATACACACTCACCAACTAGTCAAAACAAGAAACAACAGTAATAACGAGTCAGAGTTGTTACCAATAGCATAATCAATTGAAAACCCAAAATGTATAAATATGTATGATTGTATAAGAGATGTTTAGTATTCACGAAATAAATGGCCTTTATCCACTTTGTTATTTATGTGTTGTTTTCCTAATTATAAGAATACTGTGTTAATTAAAACGGCATGGAGATATATATATATATATATATATATATATATATATATATATATATATATATATATATATATATATATATATATATATATATATATATATATATATATATATATATATATATATATGTATATATATATATATGAATATTGTAGAGTTAGTCAGCGTTGAATTTGCATTATCGAGACGTTATGTGATATTAGCATCACTACTGCAATTTTACTTTTTCATTTAGGAGATTTTACCGTCCTGTATGACAATATTCTTTACAAAAAATATAGTAGGTCAAAGGATTAATACCGGCTACTACTGATGAGTCACCATTAAGCACGAAACGAATGTGTAGGAGATTATACGCTCTTTCATGCTGTCTTTGGTTTATCCTTCTGGTCATAATTAAACTAATTTGTTACTAATTTCGGAACACCACATACATAAATGAATATACTGTTCTGTCCATGTCTGATTCCGGTATATTTTCCCTTCCTGTGTCAATAGCAATACGTCAAACAATGACAGTGCGTTAGATAGTGTATTTTTTCACTCGCAAGTAAATTAAACTGGATGTTCCACGTTGTTAAAATATTTAAGCACTTCATATATTACGCCATTTTCAATTATGATTATGAAGGTGTCATCAACATACCTCAGGTGTGCTTGGCATTACTTTTGAATAAGTAGTTCTAGATTTGATGTTACAAGCCTAAGCTTACTAACATTCTAACGGCCTGCCCATCGATATTCCATCGAATTGCGTGGAATATTCGCCCTTGTACGTGAACAAATCATATTTGGGTCACTTATTGTTAGGAATGCTTAGATGAATTGTAGGTTTGGGGAATGATTGTAGGTAATTATCGATGTATGCACAGAGGAAATCAATGGTTTTGTAAACATGGATGAATGTAAATAAATATTTTAAATCGAAAGAATTGTTTTTATTCTCGATTTTAGCATATTACAAAGTCAAACGTGTCGCGAACCTAACTGTTTTACATTTCAATTTTTTCCGGTTCTATAATTACTTTAGTTCTCCCGCCAGTTTGTGCTGTGGAAAGTTCATGATTCACACGACGGGAAATTTTGGCGGCCAGATGCTCTAGCTGATTATAAGGGAAGTGAGTTCAAGGAAATTTTAAATTACTGACAGCTGGAATTAGGGAGAACGTTTCTGAAAAAGTTAAAAATATCTATTTTATAAAGCATACTTCAAATCAGTCTGTTTTTTCAGTGTTCTCAAAAGACACAAATGTGGCTATTGCATGCCGTTGCAAAATAGACAGAAGAAGTTCGAACAAGTTTTTGAATAATAACTGAAAATATTTTGTGCATGCGTGCATGTACGATCGTTTTCAAGCACGCATATTTCTTGCTTCCTGATTGTAGTGAGTTGTGTTTATAATCTACCTTTATAGCCTTGGTTTAAATAGGTAACCATATAAAATGCCAGACTTCGCAGTCAAGTTGAGTAATGGTGAAAATAAAGTTCCATTATTTAAATTATATTTTTCATAACCGCTTTTCAATAGACGTATATTTCCACACATGATATATTTCTCATTTAAAATGAAAAAATGCATAATAACGGCAAAACTAAAAGTCATAAATAAATGAATAAATAAATAAATAAATATATATATATATATATATATATATATATATATATATATATATATATATCACAAGAAATCAAAAGCGATTCAAACAGTGTATTGTGTTAATTCTTGTTGTGATCTTATCAAGGAGTTGACAGAATTTGTTACGACTGAGGCTCGAACCAATATGCTTTTATTTTAGAATAATTGACTCTATCCAAAGAAATCAAAGAAAAAATCCCGGGTGGCTAATTAGAATTTCAGCATATTAGAGAGGCCAAATAGGTTCGACCTTAGAACGCAAGGTTGTTCATATTTGACAGTTTCCTGTAGATTGTTCATTTTGGGCACTCAATTAATTCCTACCAGACTTACTGAGCTCTGGATAGAACCAGGATATACATGCATTAAATTCCTGTAAATTATTCACTACGCACCTATCCGCAAACAAAATGTATGTTACGAGTATATACCAATTTAAATATTTTAGATATTCTGTCCTTCAAGTGGATCATTTTGGCATCGCTTTCCACCTACACTTCGAAGTAGCAATTCCCAATCTCCCAATCTGGAATAAATTCCCTACTACCTCGATGTAAAATAGCGAAGCAAAGTTTAATATCAGAATATTATTAAAACATGTATATATATATATATATATATATATTGTTAAAAATCAACCTAACATTATAAAGGAAATGAAATTCACTGCGTAGACCTGATTCGTCATTATTGCATGCTCATCTAGTGTTTTCCAAAATCTCTGTGACCAAAGATAATTAAAACGCATTTGAAACTCGGTCGCGGCAAATCTTGTGCGTAAATTAAGATCACGAATAAAGATGATACCGGATTGATTAATAAATTGCATTTCTATATTACGCAATATTTAATTTATTCAAACAACCTTTATATAATAATATTTTACCACAAATATTTATTGTATTATAAATGTGCTAGGTGGTAGAGTGTCTATGCTTTAACGAATGATCGAAGTTGGCTAGTCAAAAATCTAGGTTTAAAGGCGATGCCGAAATATAATGCACCTAAAAGAATCTGATTAAAATAATAACCTGATATGTAATTTCAACAGCGCATTATGTCTGCGGCTTGATTGTCATAGTGCATCATAACAATTCACTGAAAAATTGCACTCTAATGCAATTCCCGTCCTCGGAATTTTGGCATATACATGATGAACGCAAAAGAAGAGCGTAACCAGTTTACTTGATAGATTACATTTTGTAGCTGAATCAATATTTACTTTATAGTGGCAGCAAAATGAAATTTAATCCGGCAGTCAAACTTCAAGTAATGTATATATATATATATATATATATATATATATATATATATATATATATATATATATATATATATTACCGACTTATGCGTGACACCAATTGCCATACTTCTACCTTCGGACTCAAAAATTCTGGAAAATGTAGGATCAGTGCCAAAAAAGGTCGTAATGGGTATTCGTGGAAAATTGAAATTGATAACTTATGCAATAAATAATTTATACTGACTGCATCTTTGTAATAAAATTTGGCCAATAACCTCAATTTGATTTTAACTTCCGATGCATTAAATAGCCGAAACGACGATAAAACAGGAGACATCTTGATAAAAATTTGGTTGATAAAGCAATGTAATGTAGGTTGCGCCAGAGGAAACTAAAAAATAAATATAATTTTCAGCAAACTGCAGTTTTACATTACATGCACAATGTCCTGGAAAAATGCGCCCTAATACGATCGCCTTAAAATGAAATTGTGGCCTGGGGTTGGAGAGTGCCCAACAAAGTAGAAACCGATCTACTTGTTGATCTGCATTTGTTGTTTTTTGATATTTTTGAATGTACTGACGGCATATATCGTAAATTCTAGCCATTATATATATGATTCTTTTTAAATGCGAGCTTTAATAAAATTCATTGAACCCTTCCTGTGTGCAAAAACAAAAAGAAATTTTATCAGATATAAGAAACATTTCTTTCGCATTGTCTTCTCAAATATCTACTAATGAATATATCATTATATATAAATTGGAAAGCAAAACAACATAGAAATATGTGAACACAGAGGGTGTGAAAAACGGAAACGAATCAAATTGCGTGCGTCACGCCCAGTTCAAGCTCAATGCTTGTACGTGCTTCTTCTGCCTGCATAAATCCGGCTGCAATTTGTTTATCGATAAGGCTTCGTATGTGGCTAGCTCCGTTTTGTTTTTGCACTTAGTAATTTCTTTGAATGCTACGTCTGAAGAACATACGTGCAATGTTTTTTTTTCCAATTCCGCGTTTTGCGTACGCGGGTAATAGCTGTACACGGGCAGTTACACAAAGATCCGATTGATCACAATTTCCTATTTTGTTTTGTCTTTGATCGGGTTGACTTCTTCTTCGTTCAATTGGAAATGCGGTTCTACAACATCTTTGTTTACTGGCGACGTTTCGGTGCCTACTTTCCAGCACCATCCTCAGGCAACACAGTACAATTATCACAAAAGCAGAATTAAGCAAATGTGGTAACCTCGTTCCAAAATCATTCTATTTATATAAATTTGACTCAACACTAGTTTTAATCATAGTATTTTTCTCAGTAACTAAACTCAATATATAACTATTTATAATTAGCAGACAAACCATTACCTCACGGTACTTATGAACCGGTCAGATTATGAATTGAAAGTGTATGAACAATTAAATAATTTCGAGGTTTATAATAAAATAAATTAAGATCCATCTGATAAGTTACAAGGACAAGTTAAGACTATAATTAATAGAATGATTGAGTCGAAGGAATTAGAACCAGGACTTGGGAATTCATTAATACAACGTGACACAGTCCCTCCGAGATTTTATGGTCTGGTGAAGATTCATAAATAGGGAAATCCAATAAGATTGATCGCTAATGTACAATGCTCACCAACGTATAGATTGTCTAAATTTCTATGCAACAGAATTAGAAAATATACTTATTTCTTAGATTATACTTTAAAGAATACATATCATTTTATTGACATCATTAGTAGATATAATTTGAATGATAATGATAGAATGGCTAGCCTGGATGTTGTATCGATGTATACTAATGTCCAGGTACAAGCAGCATTAGAAAGTGTGAAGCGTTGTTTAACAGAGTTCCCAGAGATAATAGAAGGTATTAAAATGATGTTAAGTAGTATTATGGAAATCTTAAATATTTGTATGTCCTCCACCTACTTTAAGTTCAGAAATGAATTTTATAAACAAGATAAAGGTGTCCCTATGGGACAACCACTATCAGTCCCGGTTGCTATTATTTTTATGCACTATTTTGAAAAAAATCTGTTGTTAAAATCCACTCTCAAGCCAAACTTGTATGTAAGATTCCTGGATGATAGGTTTAAAATTTGGAATCATGGTGATAATGCGTTAAATAAATTCGTCGAATTAGCTAACCAATTAGGTGAATTAAAGTTTACATTGGAAAAGAGAATAAAGATGAATTACCCTTTTTGGATGTGAAAATAAAACGGAATTGTTCCAGATTGGAAAGAGATATTTTTAGAAAAGAGACTTATTCAGGACTTCTTCTTAATTTATTATCAAATCACCCATATGGAATGAAAATAGGCATTCTTAAATCGATGATATTAAGGAGTCTTAGAATAGTGAATATAGAAAATAGAGATAAGGAAATGAGGAGATTAGAAGAAATATTCGAACTAAATGGCTATCCGTCAAGTATAATAGATAGATTATTAGATGAGATGTTACAGAGATTTAATAATAATATAATAAACAATGTAACGAAGGAAACAGAACCGGATAAGCACAAAATTATGGTATTACCTGATTCTAAATTGAGCAGGAAAATTAGAATAATAGCAGCTAAATACAATATTAAAACAGTTTTAAGACAGTCGCTTACTATAGGCAATAAACTACCTAACCAAAAAGAAAGAGTAGAACCCCTCGAGGCATCAGGAGTATATGCGATACCTTGCAAAGAATGTAATCTCAGGTATATAGGCGAAACCATGCGACCTATAAAGGTTCGTAGAGGTGAACACAAGACAGCCTGCAAATATGGACACATTCAAAGATCAGACCTAGCTAGGCATTCGAAGGAAACGGGTCATGAAATAGACTGGGAGGGATGTAAACGCATCGCGTTATGCAACCGCAACAGATTAACTAGACTAATTAGAGAGTCAATTGAAATAAAATCAGGAAAAGATGTAATGAACGTAACATCGGTAGAAAAATCATTGGGCCCAATATTTAATGAAGCATTTTCTATGATCAGAAAACGTGAGGCGGCGGAACCTGAATTAAGTGGGAACCTAAGTAAAAAACATCACTTATCGAAAACTGATTGCGAATGAGCGGTACCAATAACAATTCCTATATACTTATCTTTCTCAATAAAAATGTTCCAGAAGAGGGTATACAGATTTAGCAATGGTTAGTAGTTAGGACATTAGATAAGAGACATTTGACTCATACTGTTGCTTATATTTTATATATTTATGTAAGGTGGGAATATCTTAATAAATGAATAATACGTTATCCTAGAGAAGATATTCATGGTTAACAGCTATCAAGTATCCTTTTAAGAGGAACTCAAAATGTGATAAATAGACGGATATATAGATAGGCCTATCGGTAGACAGATAGGTTTATTATATATACATTATATATATTATATATATATATATATATATATACATATATATACGGACATTAATCATTTTATACATTACCATTAAAATTATATATTTATTTAAGATGGTATAATATATATAATATATATATATATATATATATATATATATATATATATATATATATATAATTATATATATAAGACATTTAACTCACACTGTTGCTTATATTTATATATATGTTTTTATACATATTTATATGTATTTTATATATTTATATAAGGTGTGAATAAATAAATATACAATTTGATTAATTGGTAAAAAACAGCAAGAAAAGAGAAAAATAATAATTTATTAGAAATATGCAAACGTATATATATATATATATATATATATATATATATATATATATATATATATATATATATATATATATATATATGATTAAAGATATTGGACCCACACTGTTGCTTATATATATATATATACATATTGATATGTATTTTATATATTAATATAAGGTGTGCATAACCTAATAAATATTTATTACTAATGTATATATATATATATATATATAGGATTAGGGATGTTGGTCTCATACTGTTGCTTATATTCATATATATGTTTTTATAGATATTGACATGTATTTTATATATTGATATAAGGTGTGACTAACGTAATAAATATATAATAAGAATGTAAAATATTCATGTTTAACAATTAAAAATGGTCCTTCTTCTAAATATATATATATATATATATATATATATATATATATATTTATATAAAGGTGTTACGATATTATATTTAGATATAGATATAATGAATTATTTCAGTCATATGAGCAAATATTCTTATGCAATTATTTCTAAGAGTTGATTAACTTCGCATTGTGCTTACGATTAGTTTTTTGAAAAACGTTAGTTGTCCATACTATCTCTATCTTTCTCTCTTTAATCGTTCACCTAAGCGTCGCTATGATATTCACTCTCCATCCATCTACGTAACTTGCTGCTCCATATTTGAACTAATTTTTTGCTATGTGTGCAATACCTCATACACCATTGTATACATTAGAGTTCCCGGCTTTAAATAAAATACAGTATATGACAGTCAAGGTTTTAGTTTTATCATTTTTGAATTTTGATTACCGTGACATAGTAGCAATACAGTTATAACAAATAACAAAAGGTTCGATACTGTCTCTCTCCCCTACAATATTCTGCATACGAGATGAGATTATGTATACGTGAGGTAATGATTGGTCTGCTAATTATAAATCGTTATATATTGATTTTAGTTACTGAGACAAATTCTATGATTAAAACTAGTGTTGAGTCAAATATATATAAATAGAATGGTTTTGGAACGAGGTTACCACATTTGCTTAAATCTGCTATTGTGATAATTGTCTGTGTTGCCTGAGGATGGTGCTGGAAAGTAGGCACCGAAACGTCGTCAGTAAACAAAGATGTGATAGAACCGCATTTCCAGTTGAACGAAAAAGAAGTCAACCCGATCCAAGACAAAACAAAATTGGAAATTGCAATCAATCGGATCTTTTTGTAACTGCCCGTGTACAGCTATTACCCGCGTACGTAAAACGCGGCATTGGAATGATTGAAGCTAACACACCGCAACAAAAAAAATTTCAAAAATTACGTGCAATGTTTTGATGATTTGTTGCACAATAGCAGACGTGTATTCACCATTTGATTTAAAACAGGCGTTCAAGTTGCAATGTTCTCTCATTCGAGTAATTAACCGTCTGGTCGATGGGCCTACGTAAGTTGATCGACAACTTGCGCATGTATATTGGTAAATAATATTTGATATCGACATTAACGGCTGTTTCTCTTTGTTTTACCCTAAATAACACTCGTATTTTAGCTGCATTAAATGTGCGTGTTAATATTGTTTCACCTTTCTTTTGTGCCATTCGGGAAACTGCATCCCCCTTAAATGGGATGTTTAGGTAGACTGTTATCCATTCTGGCCCATAATACGTCTGTTTCTAGTTAATCCCTTTTTTAGTAATTGATTCAATTAATTTTCTGGGATAGCCATTTGACATTAAATCGTTAATTGCTTTATTATATTCATTTTCTTTAGAATCTTGTCAAACCAACCTGTCAATTCTTGAAAAGCAACCACGAACTGTTGATAATTTATATTTAAATGGCACAAAACTGCTGTAATGCAAATACTGTGCAGACCATGTTGGTTTATGGTAAATTGTTCTGTTTAATTTACAACTAGTTTCTTTCTTCAATAGTACATCTAGGAAGGGCAGACAGTCATCTTTCTCGTTCTCGGATGTGAAGACGATATTCTTATGTGCATTGTTGAAACTTTGAAGCAATGTTCGTGATTTCGACCTGTTCTTAAGTACAAGAAATATATCATCGACGTATCGTATATATTGGGCACATTTACTTATGTCACTTTTTAATGATGTATTCACTAGGTGCACTAGAAAAATCTCAGCCAACACTGGAGATACGGGGCTTCCCATTGCCACACTATCAGTCTGTTTGTAAATGCTTCCATTAAAACGAAACCGTACGTCTTTCGTGTATAATAAGATAAGCTTGCGTAGAGTGTGACCTGGCACCGGCGATGGTAATATGTCGTGTTCTACTTCTTTGACTATAATGTCAATGGTTTCATCAATTTGAAAATTTGCAATCAAAGACGTAACATCAAAAGGTACCATAATCTTGTTTTTAACATTTATATCTTGAATTTTGTTTACAAACTCAAACGAATCGGCAACCGAATAATTACCTAGTAGTTTACGTAATGGTTCAAGTAAACGAACTAGCCATTAAGCTAGTGCATGAAACGGAGAATTTACCATTGATAAAATTGGCCTCATAGGACAGCATTTTTGGGTGATTTTTGGTAATCCGTACATTATTGGTGTAGATGATCCAACTGGCTTGAGTACCAAATCACCTGGGAACCGTAATTCTTAAATACACTGATTATAATGTTCTTTTCACAATAACGTTCTTTGAGCTCTACACTTTAACGTCACTAGTTCATCTAGTTTTCTGAAAGATTCTTTTGTACCCTTCCTGTGTGCAAAAACAAAAAGAAATTTTATCAGATATAACAAACATTTCGTTTGCATTGTCTTCTTAAATATCTACTAATGAACATATCTTTATATCTAATTTGGAAAGTTGTCGATCAACTTACGTAGGCCGGTCGACCAGACGGTTAATTACTCGAACGAGAGAACATTGCAACTTAAACGCCTGTTTCAAATCAAATGGTGAATACACGTCTGCTATTGGCAACACATCATCGAAACATCGCACGTATCTTCTCCAGACGTAGCATTCAAAGTAATTACTAAATACAAAAACAAAAGGGAGCTAGCCACATACGAAGCCTTATGGATAAACAAATTGCAGCCGGATTTATGTAAGCAGAAGAAGCACGTACAAGCATTGAGCTTGAACTGGATGTGACTCACGCAATTAGATTGGTTTCCGTTTTTCACACTCTCTCTATGTTCACATATTTCTATCTTGTATTGCTTTCCAATTTATATATAAAGATATGTTCATTAGTAGATATTTGAGAAGACAATGCGAAAGAAATGTTTGTTATATCTGATAAAATTTCTTTTTGTATTTGCACACAGGAAGGGTACAATGAATATATATATATATATATATATATATATATATATATATATATATTATTACATATATATATATATATATATATATGAATATTTTGATATTGTGGCTGGATCTTATTATAAATATATTTTGATTTACTTAAATATTTCATAATATAGCAGTCAAATTCTTCTTACAACCGTGATTATCTCATTATTGTGAATAATATGACAAGCATTTCGGAATATCGCCTAAAGAAATCGAACCCGCTAATTTATGTTCAGAGCCTATTTGATGGAACAGCCTAACAGATATATTACACGTTTACGGACGCGTTTCAACTGTCCTAAATCATTATCAGAGCACAACGGTTGGCGGAAAACTTGTAAATGGAACACAAAATATATTTTTCTGAATAAATTACGTAGACCTGAGAAGTTTAATAAAACATTGGCCACAAATTAATGATGAAGGTGTTTAAAATATGGAAATATATCAGTTACATATTTTGCAAAGTTAGTCAGATTTAAATACTTCAAATGACTTACCGAAACAATTTTAGGGCGGAAATAAATTTTTATTATTAATTTTTACTTTTTACAAGTTTGAGACTTTGGACAGTGAACCAGGTTTGTGCTAAAACACTGCATTTTCCTACAGCAATCCATTCTTCTTTTGGGTTTGTGTAGCAGAATTTCAGGTATTTGTATGTTTCTGAAAACTGAGCACAATTAATAAATCATGGAAGTGTAGCAAATTGACAAATTAAATTGTAGTGTTGAACACCAGCCTGTATCCTACTTAAGTGAAAACACGAATAAGAAATAGTGAGGATTATATACGAAATAAGATATTAAAGAAATAAGTGTTGAATTTTATTAGTTTGCATTTGTTTAAATTGGTAGCTGATGAAATAATTTTGAATATAAATGGGCTTAAATATGAAGTATTAACAATACAATATAAATTATATATAATTCATAAATACATTTCGGTCAAGAATGTGGGATAATAGGACGGTACAATCTCCTAGACGAATGTGTAAACCTGCAATAATGAAGCTAACATCAAATAGTTTACGACAATACGACTTCAACGCTAACTCACACTATGATATATATATATATATATATATATATATATATATATATATATATATATATATACCGAGGTTGTAAAGGATACTAGCACTATGGCTATTGTGTTCGTAACCGATACCAATGTTATTGTACCAAAAGGTACATGGTACCAGTTTATGCTACAGTTCACTAAAATTGAGCATTGCAACAATTTTTGAACACCTGTTACTCCAGTAAATCCATACACTCTGGCCTTGATCGATATCAGTTATCACATTTCGCGGTAAGCATGACATCATTCAATTCAATATATTACAGTTAAATACTGTTTGTTGCGGAGACCTAATATATATGCAAGTATGTATTAGGTGTTGCGAACCTAGTAACAAATTAGTTCAGTTGTGACCAGAAGGATAAACCAAAGGCAGCATGAACGGAAAGTATAATCTCATGCACATTCGTTTCGTGCTTACTGGCGACTCATCAGTAGGAGCCTGTATTACGCCCTTTAACCACTATATATTTTGGTGAAGAATGTGGGATAATAGGACGGTACAATCTCCTGGACGAATGTGTAAACCTGCAATAGTGAGTTATATAGTGTGAGATAGCGTTGAAGTCGCATTGTCGTAGACTTTTTGATGTTAGTTTCACTATTGCAGGTTTACACATTCGTCTAGGAGATTGTACCGTCCTATTATCCCACATTCGTGACCAAAATATATAGTAGTTAAAGGGCGTAATGCCGGCTCCTACTGATGAGTCGCCAGTAAGCACGAAACGAATGTGCATGAGATTATACTTTCCGTTCATGCTGCCTTTGGTTTATCCTTCTGGTCACAACTGAACTAATTTGTTACTAGGTTCGCAACACCTAATACATACGTGCATATATTTTAGTTCTCCGCAACAAACAGTATTTAATTCATAAATATATTAACAAAAATATGTGTCGCAGTCATTTAATTATAATTTTCAGTGGATCAAAAGGACTCAGTATGCTAGGCAATAATAATTTTCCCATGAAGAATGCTAAATGATTAAGTATTTAAAAACAAAATGTTTTTTATTTTTGTTTTAAGTTCATAAATTTATTGACTGCTAAATTTCGAAATTATGTCCTCTGAACTCGTAACAAACGGTTGAGAAACTAAAATCCATTCGAAACTGGTATTGTTAAGTGAGTGTGTCACCTGACTGAAACTTGTTGCCAACGTAACCAAAATATATTCACTTACCAATCGTGATAATGGTTTCATGCTATAGCTTGTACTATAATTTATAATTCGATTTCTTATGCAGCAGATTGTCATTTAAAGGTTAAAAAATTAAATTAAAAATCAGAATGGTTGGCAACTTCTAAAAATAGATATCAATTAACAGTAGATGGTCTGAACTTATTTACTTATTTCCATTTGCGAATTACCATGTTGTTTGACTAATGTCTTTAAGTTGCAAATATCTAACCTAAATAGAAATAATAATGATTGATGTTTGAATGCTAATATGGCATGTACGACAGTCGGCATTAGTTAAAAATTCCGCTTCTTGCGTTAAACAACAATAAAATCTCCCATTATATTTAAGCGCTCTACAGTTCAACATAAATATATTAATATTTGTTTCACCATGGTCGAAACCTGAAATATTGCTGCTGAAAATGAAAGTGTGAGTAGAATACATTTAATTAAATTAATATTGCGATCTTGATAAAAGCATCAATCTCATTATATTTATACAACTTTCAGCGTAAACCAAGCATTCTATAATACAGAAAAGACAATTCATTTGGTAGAACTGTTTCGACCTTATTCGGTTCTTATCAAAAACTGGTAAGAATTTTTCCGGAGACCAAGGTATGTCAGCTTGAGTGTCTGTGACTTTAACTACTAGAACACCCAGCCACATATTAAAAACAATCTTTAGTTACATTAAAAATTATTTTTGTGGCTCGGCTTTCCTTCTCACAGAGACTATATGGCATCTCTTCAGATCTAAATTACGTACTTCCCACTCCCAATATGTCTTTATAGAACAGTTGCCGCGCTGCCATAGAAAGTGGAAATTATTTGAAAATTTATGTAGTTGGGCGATCATTGGTCGCGCGGATGATGATATCAATTATTTAAAAAAATGTTGCCAACCTGATATATGCACCAATCCCCTCATATTTACCTTTGCCGGTATAAAGTAAGCTATATGTAAAACGGAAAAGAAAATTCATCCGGTAGATCGGTTTTGTGTTTATTTGGAACACTCTAAATAATGTCCAGTTGGATACAATGGGATTCATGTTTAAATTAAAGTAGCCATTATGATTTGAATAAATTTTTATCACTTTCCAAACAAGCAATGATTGTTTAATTGTGGATATGGCCATTGAATAATACCTCCGAAGGTAGCGTGGTGCCCGTTTTAAAAAAGAAGATTAGAGGTAGTTTGTTGGACCTTTGAGTGTAAAGAGATACCATATTGGTTCCACCTGAAGTAAATTCTATAAAAAACATTAGTTAGTATCTAAATGTAGATAATTTATAGCGTACAGTGGGGAAGCTCAGTGGTTAGAGTAAGTCTCTGAATTCGACTTGCCTAGATTGGAGTCTTGTCCGCGGCATAATCGAACAAGAGCACTTGAAATGTTCAAATAAGTACGACACCGGTCTACTGGATGAATTGCTTTTTATAAATTATGCACTGCTTATTTTATAGTGAAAAAACAATTGGATAGGTGTCTATAACAATATTGCAACCTTGGTTGCCCACGCAACCATTGCTTTTTTAGTTAATTACTTTTTTTTCTAAATGCAATAAAAATCTATTTATGTCAATTTGTTGATGTTATCGACGATTCATTAAATGACCATTTTGACAACGCCGTTTGGGAAGAAGGATCAATGATTATAATATGTTTTACACAAAATCTAAACTTCATATGGCGTGGAGTTCATTTTCACAATAATGTATTTATTCAGTAGTTTGATCTATTTCATTAAATTGCCTATTGCTTTGTTAAGTTTAATTGCACTTATATTTCTTGGCAAATAATTTATTAAACGTGACCACTTTTTAATTGAACTATTATTGCACTTGTCAATTTTAGACAAATATTTTGATAAAAAGATAAATAAAACTGTTTTAGTTTTGTAAATAATAATTCAAACGTGAGTACACGAGAAACAACCATTTACCAAAGTTCAGCGAGCGTGCGCAATTTCAGCCCACCTAATATGTCAATTTGTATAATTTATCTGTCGTCTTCCTTTTCCATTCTCGCTTCTGTCGGGAAATTGTAAAATAACTAACAGATTGAGATGAATCTTAACCGCTTGCCTATAATTGTGACAATCTGTTTGTTCAAGTTTACCAGTCATTGTTTGCGCGTGTGATGATAAAATATCTTTCAATCAAGTTTGTGAGCTTAAGACAAAAGCAAATATCATAAAATATAACCAATCGCGCAGCATAACAAGAGTACCGCCAGTCACAATTAGAAATGCATTTTGACATTCTGTTTTCATAAATGCACGGTGTTTATTTTGTTATGTTGTTTATTATCGTCAGCGCAATCAATGATTTTTTAATTTTATCATTCATATATGAGTGGCAAAAGCGGTAAAAATTTCAAAATAACTATTTTTTGCAATTTTTCTCAGTTATAAATCATTATTATGATATCCGCTAGAGTCGTTAAAAATTTATTTTTATTCAACTATATTGGTAAGAAATCAATAACAGATGGGCTTTATAAGCCGTAAAATGTAAAACGTATATTGAATTTTACAAGTAATCATAAAAACTATAAAATAATAATCGATAGAAAGCATAATATAACAAGAAACGTTAAATACGTTAAACGAAGTATTAAAGAAACTGACCAAAAATAACTACAACGATGTAATATCGTAAGTTTAAATTAGATTAATATTAATATTAAATAAAAATATAAGTAGAGATAAAAATTTAGAAAAAAAGATTAAAATTAATGAAGTAAAGATATAAAAGAATGAAGGTAATTTATTAATAAAGCGAAAGCATGCAAGTTGTGCCATGCCGGTTGAACAATCTTTAATTTCGATAATTTAGTATTTGCAAATATAAGTAGCGAACGATGTGCGAAAATCGAATATGAAGACGGTTCGCATACACCCTAACCATTTTTGAAAAAAGTTAATTTCTATAATCTAGATTTCAATTGCTAACTTATTTACGAAACTAATACAAAATATCTTTACCTTACTTACTTATTTAATATTCATTAGTGTCTACTACAATTATTTATAAAAATAGCCTCATGTTATATTCTCCCTTTTTTATTTCTTAGTAGCTATTTAATATTTAAAATTGCCTCTAATCTATTGTTCTACTATATATATATATATATATATATATATATATATATATATATATATATATATATATATAATTCTATTATCAACTTTGTTTTTAAATTGTAGCTGTTATTTATATATTTAGTAATTGTCATTTTAATTATTGTTCAGATGAAAATTTTATCTGAAATAAATACGTTTTCCGGAATTCGTTCTTTATCCCATCTGGTTTGGTTGTAGTTCGTATGTTGTAACGTGTCTCAATCAATAAGATATAACGCATAATTTAATTACAATTCATGATTATTAAATAATCTTTGTTTCTAGTTTAAATGTTTGTGAAATAATATTATTAAACCCTTATAATAAATACTATTAAAGTTATGCCATTTCTATTCGTGTTCATTTTTTATAAGTTTGGCGTTGTGGGTTGGTAACATTTCAATAAAGGTTTATGCGCAAATTCATGTTATGACCATAAATATATTTCTTATTTATATTTCAATCAATAATGCTAACCATATGTTTACAACCGCATTAACATATTACCCTACCAATATTGTTTACAATTTAACATTCATTGATTCCTCGGCTGATGATAACAATTGTTTTAATGCGAGCTTAAAATAAACACAAATTTCATTTTATTTAAAAAGTTCAACAACATAGCAAAACAACCGTCAGTCACACGTACTGATGCGTTTTGACCTTTTATGATAATCATCAGAGTACGACGGCAAACTGACTAATTTATTATTGCCTTCCATATATATGCGTTGAGTTATAATCCTCGTTAGTTAGTTTTTCGACGTACTCTAATTAAACGTGATAGTACGTGTGACTGACAGCAGTTTTGCTGTTGTTTGACGACTGGCTAAATACGACTATATTGGTGTTTATTTCAAACCTGATTTCATGGCGGCTGGCGGTAGTTTTGTTATGTTGTTCGGCGACTGGTTAAATACAATGGATTGGTGCTTACTTCAAGCTCGCAAACTTGATTTAAAGAATTGATTTCATGACTTGATAGATTTGACCCTATTGATGGAGTTGAAATAGGAAAACTAATCCATGTGTTGTCAACATATATATGCAAAAAATTATTAAACAAAATTTTGTTCACCTAATGTTTAATATAAATTAAAAATACTTTAATCGCAAGAACAACTAATTTCATATTAATTTGTGTAAAAGAGCTTTAACAAAAACCACTCTATCCTCTCATACGTAGACGCATTGAATTTGACACTTATTTATATATCTAGAGGCTATTATTAACGTCACTAGAGCTACGTTAATAAACGTGAATTTTTATATAATCAACGTGATAAAAGAACACCATTTGTGACGTTGTTTCAGTTTTTGTTTTGATATATCTTATTAGTGGGCTAAAACGTGTGTGGCTGACATTTCAACAAAAAATACCACCCGAAAACTCGTAATATCGTTAATAAATAGAAATTTCGCCAACATTTTATACAAAAATGTATAAGCCAGCAACAACAATCGCAAATAAATAATGAAAAAATGGCATAAGTCACATACCAAATCAGTCGGAAAATTTCCTGGAGTAAGACCTTCAATTTTATGCGGTTTGCATTTTTACTGTCTCAAAATACTGTATTTATGCTACTGTTTTTTAGAACTTTTTCAATTATACAAGCAAAATTCCAACAACTTGACGATTTTAGATGTACGGTGTTTAGCTGATGTGGGCAACAGGTGTTTTCTGTTTCCAGGTGCACAGAAACGACGCATACTATCCGCTGATAATTGACGCAACTTTCGTGTTTATTTTCATTGCCACCACACGCATGGCTTTATAAGGTGGGAAAATTTTGTCCATCCTCATTAGTCCATATCCGTTGGGCCGTTTGGAAATTATTCTGCTCTATAAAATATGAAAGAAGTTTGAACGACACAGCAAGCAAGGTGGCATGAATAGAGCCTCGAATTTATGGTGTTGAAAATGTACTGGATGCATTCCCATAAACGTTGGTAGACGCAAACGCAATTCAGTGTCTGATTGCAAAAAAAACAACGACACTAGTATAGGAAAAAACTAGTAATAGAATGTTAACACTAACGCTTATTAAATTATCATATTTAGCTAACATGGGTGGTTAATATGCACTTCATCTTGTGGATCCCTTGATCGTAGCGTGATCCAAATATCTAGGTGCACACTGTCCTCTTTGCCCATGATGCTTCAGGTCGACTGACTATTGTAGATATCTGAGCTATTGCCATATATTTTCAAGATGAATAATTGATAAACACCTGATATTGCAGATCCAAATTTCATGGTGGAAAGTCCATTGTAATATGCACATCCCATATTTAATCATGCTTGAGACCTACTTGAACCTGTAGGTCTGCAAGTTTCAAACCTTGCATCATAGCTATGCGTATTCGACATAAATGAATAGAGCAGCCTTAATAGGATTGAGCTACTAGATCTCATAGATGGTCCGGTATTGTAACACGATTTCACCTCTGCTCCTTGATGTCCAATTTACACCACATTTCAACGATCTTCCAATGGAGTTATATAATAGACGAAGAGCACATCAATCTCTCACATCAGTCAAGCATCGTAAATGAACTTTTACTGGTGGGACTGCGCACAATTGCAAATATCTCTAACACATACTTACATTAATAATAAAGTGGCAAACATTGCTCTTTCCGAGGAAATTATTGTATTTCCAAAATTCGAATACTTGGCCAAAATTTACAAACTTAATTTTTAGGTACCCCGTTTAGTTACCTGCAGCAATCGTATGTGACCAAACTAATTTGGATCTGAATGTATGTGTCCATATTTGTCGGCATATGATTGTTATTGGTGTCTAAATGTTTTAATTAAACGAACATTGGTTGCGCGGGTGGTGATAACAATTATTATAATCAAGGTGCCGCTCTTGATATAAACACCTGACTCATTAATTACTTACATATGTCAGTATAAACTAAGAATTTTATAGTGTAGAAAAGGCAATTCATCCAGTAGACCGGTTTCGTCCTTATTGGGAACTCATCATGTACTGGCCAGAATTTTCCGCGAACAGGACTCGAACCTGGGCACGTCTGCTTCGGAATCTGGTGATCTAAACACTGAGCCATCCTGCCGCCCACACATATTTCTAAATTTTTTCTCTTTGAATTCATGCGCGAAATTTTACTCTGTTTTTACAATATGTCGCGATTTTGTTGGATAAATCTATGCTAGATACTTCATTTTATGGAGCGATAGATAAATAATAATAATAATAATAATAATAATAATAATAATAATAATAATAATAATAATAATAACGATATTAATAGCGATAATAATAATAATATAATTAAAAATCGAAATATAAAATAGAATAAAAATATTACAAGCTGTTATAGGAATAATAAAGTTAAAAATATTAGTATTATTCAATTAGTAAACTCAGATCTGCATTTCGACAATTACGTTGTCTAAATGATTATTTCATCTTCTTTTAATTTTATGTAAATTTCATTTGGTGATTATGCTCATTTGAAGAGTTATTAAGAAATTTTTCGTTTAAAACTGACAGTATGAAGTGTGATTCGATTAAATATATGTTAAGATATTAACAGCAATTGGTGATATATTTGCGCATAAAGCTGGAAAGGACTGATAGAAAAATTGTGAATAAAGAACATCTCAAACAAATGGGCTTCTTATCTATTTGGTATAGTAAATTTTTTGAACTTCAAAGAGCATTTGTTTAAAGAATGAAAAAAAATGGAACTTCCTACTAATGATATTTTCATAGACTCCGATGAGCGAATGAAATCTAAGTATTGTTATATCGCAGTTACAAGCAAACTATACACAGTTTGCTGCCTTTAACAAATAAGTAAAAAATATATTCAAGCAGCATTTTTAATGTGGCACATTTGTTCTTGCGTTAAAAGTTTACTTATCCATGTTTAGCAAAAATTCAAGGGAAATTGTTTTTAATTTCTTAGTCGTATATTGACTCGCGCAGAAATTGACCAGCAATTTACGTAAGCCTATCCAAGTTGATGATCGAAAAAGAAGTTAATAATAAGCAAATGTAGATGGGAAAATTTTTTAACATAAGCATTCAAACGTGACAGGTAAACTATTTTTCGTATGACTTATTGCACATTTCCCAATTTCTCTATCATAACATCATTTACGGATGACGTCCCGGGCAATTTACTTGTGTAACATGAACTAATTATTTAGTAGCTTGCCGAACAAATTGTAACTGTTATTTCCAATGGACAGCTCAGGACCAGGTAGGAAAAAACCCAATAAACTAAATTTCGAATACATAAAAAATTTTCAATCATATAAAAATATAGTTGTGCTATAAGCAACGAAAACAGTGTAACTTGTGCTACAAAGCTAACGAGTCAAAATTGAATAAATTATAAATAACTGCAAAGTTGATATGCATTTCCAAGTAGGTGAGATACAGTTCTAAACGCACGTATTCTTACATACTTCATCCAAAACTTGATTTCCCGCTGTACATTTGCAAAGTTCTGCGATAATAATTTTCTGACTGATCTTGCCAATTCTTTGAAGCAAGTCTCCGAGCTTGAAGTAAGCACAAATCAAATTGTATTTAACCAGTCGTCGAACAACATAAAAACTACCGTCAGTCGAAACCCACCGACGTGTTTCAAATTTCCATGATAATCATCAGAGAACGACGGAAATCTGACTAGCGAGGATCAACTACATTGCATATATTTGATAAACAAAATTAGATATGCGGCTCTCACCTCTAGTAGTCTTGCATGTATTGTACGTGACTAGAATTGTCGGCTGTATGATTACTATGCAGTCACGATCATTACCTGTTTGTAGCGCTCGCCACACACATATATATAGACAATAAAATTAAACAATAATTGATTGTGCGGGCGGTGTTAAAAATTCTTTAAATCAAGTTTGCGAGCTTGAAATAAACACCAATCCCAGTGTATTGAACCAGACGTCAAATAACATAACAAAACTATCACCAGTCGCAACGCACTGACGCGTTTCGACTTTCCATGATCATCATCAGAGTATGACGGAAAACTGACTAGCGAGGATCAAACCGCATTGCATATATATGGAAAGCAAAATTAGAAATGCGGCTCTCACCTCTAGTAGTCTTGCATATATTTTACGCGACTGGAGATGTCGGCTGCACAATTTTCGGTCACTTACAATTTATGCAAGCCTATTAGAAGTGAGAGCCGCAAATCTTGTTTTGCTTTCCATATATAGGCAATGCGGTTTGATCCTCGATAGTCATTTTTCCGTCGTACTCTGATGATGATCATGGAAAGTCGAAACGCGTCAGTGCGTTGCGACTGGTGATAGTTTTGTTATGTTGTTTGACGTCTGGTTCAATACACTGGGATTGGTGTTTACTTCCAGCTTGCAAACTTGATTTATAAAATTGTTAGCACCGCCCGCGCAATTAATTATTGTTTTATTTTATTGTACATATATATGTGTTTGGCGAGAGCTACAAACAGGTAATGTTCGTGACTGCACAGACATCGTGCAGCCGATATTTACAGTCACGTACAATACATGCAATCGCTGATTGTGTGTGTAATATTAATAACGTAATAAATTTTTGCGCACCTGAAATCAAGTTAATATTTTCTGCTGACAATAATTTTTGTTTTATCCTATGCTAAACAGTAAACCCTTAAGATATAGGAGCGCAAATTTTCTTAGTATAAACGAAGTATTACATAATGCAGCCAAAGCTGTGTATTCAATGAACATTATCTTTCGTAGGTAGTTTAGTTTTAAAGTTTTTTGTATTCTTGTAGGATATCGTTGCCGCCATGAATTTCGCATTGGTCATCTGACATGTCTCATTAAATTATAGACTATACAAACTGAGAAAATGATAATGAACTAAAATGTAATGCGGCGGTTTGTTTCCAAAATTTGTCATTTAAAATTAAGCTTTGCATATAACAGAAAATTGAATTTGTTAATGAGACCAGTCTTTATCTATTTATTTATGCACTATTAGTAAGCAGACTTGCTGCAGAGTAATGTAATATCTCCAATATGTTTAGTTTTATTCAGAATAATTTCATTTTTTGGATTTGGTCTTTATAATATGCAAAAAAGTGCACAAATGATTGTATATGTGTGCAATTTCAAGGCAATCTAGAACTAACTAATTTCGGTGATAATTTTTTATTTGTCTTAATTTTAGTTGTGCATGTCTCTTAGAAATCTTAGTAGCATTATCAAGAGTTGAAAGAAAATTTCTGTTCTAACTTTAGTTGTAAATTTGCAAGTAGTATTTTGCGTAATCACAGACCTTTTCCTACTCGTGCAATGCATTTATGGTGAATCCTGTGTCATTATATTTAGAAGAATGTCAGAAGTTTTAATACATTGGTACTAGTTTAAAATGGTTAGTTAGCAATTTCAACCGTGAACATTGAAACCCGTTAGTACGTGATACTTAAGGTAGTGCTAATTGCGTGCACTACTCGTCAATTAAAATAAGATAGCGTTGTTTCTGTAAATTGCGCAAACTTGATTTGAAGAACAGTCATCTTGAACATTAACCTGATGTTTATTTTCAATATAAGCTATTGCATTTACATCGAGGTTTCTCTCACCGATCAATAGGATTTAAACTTTAAAAGCCTTTTTTCAAGGGACTGCAAATCATATGAAGTTTAGATAAGTATTAATATAAATAATAATTAATTTTAAACGGTTTCATTTACGCGTAATGGTAGATCTCAAAAGCATTACAAGCGTTCTACTAGATTAATATATGGCTCATATGTCTGAAACTAAGATGTGATAAAATATAATTACGTTAATCCAAGTGGAACTAAATTAATTTGATAAAAATTACTGAAAATTAACTATATAAACATGATCATGTGTGTGTGTGTTCATAGGTACAAAGGTACATAAACCGAAATGCATGCACACACGTTCCCCTAAGTGAAACTAAATCTATTACATAATTTGAGCTTTACAAGCATCCGCAAATTGCTTTATTCTCACTATTTGATATTATTGCTGGTCTCACAAGCTAGAAATGAGCTAATAATAACAATTCATTAGCTGTAAATGTACGCCAAGCTCAAATGCCAAAGTAATAAATAAATTAAATTCGTTTTGAGCTAAAATAATTGTAGGCCAAACAAGAAATTTAAATAAAACATCTCCTAGAGGTAAAAACACTTTGTTGTATGGTATACGATTCTTAGCGTAAACGTTCAATAAAAATGGCTGCATACTAAAAGAGAATTTGATAATGTAAAGGGTAAGATAAAAATAATTAAAAGATGATTTATGTATGGTGGTATTGTTTATAATTGTAAAATATATCTTAAATTAATCCAATCACGAAAACATTTTTCCAAATCCCTCAATCCAAATCTTTTACTGGAGTTCGGCTTCGGTTATGAATCGTGCAATATTTGCTATCATCGATTTATTAGTGCCGTGACCTGAATCGCACCATGGGATATTTCCGCAACTGTTCCATTTAGTACATCATCTCTTGGATTAATTACAATGGAATTTCTAATAAAGCTTGCTATACTATTTTAAACATATAACAGTATTCGTCGGAAACAATCACAGGTAGGTTTACCTCTCGTTTCTACATTATGATGTGCAAGATCCGAACTATTTCTATGACACGTATTTATATATTTTATTATTTATTTCTGTTCTATAATGACTTTCATATATACTCTCTCCTTCTTTATCTGCTTGAAGGCATAAGGTATATCACCACCTTCCTGAGTTAACGAATTCATAATTATAACTTTTTATTTCTTATCTTTGTGGATTAATAAAGTCATGGCTAAGTTTAATTCAATTTACGCTTATTTTTATCCACAAGGTATTGCTTTTTTTAACGGTTTCAGTAGTAATCTCATTTCTTGGTAGTTTAAAAATCTGAAAATCAGCGTATAAACCAAAATTGAGCAAAGATATATGATTTTCCGTAAATTTTATTTTAGAATGCATTACTTCACAACTGTTTACAATTAAAATATTTGTATGGTATGAAACTATGCTTACGACAACCCTGGGCCTTCCATTCCACCTATACGTAAAATAATGGTAAAATTCTGCGTGTGCTTAAATTCATCAGTTTGCAAGAAGGAAAGAAGTATGAGCTCTATTTTAATTGTCTTGCTAATAAGTTCTTATCAGTCACGAACCAAATTATTCATGATATACAAAAAGGGATTGTACTTAAGAGGCACAACAAAAGAAATTAAATGATACAGAAAATTAAATTTTAAAACATTAAACGACGTTTAATAAACGATAAGTAAGTCATTTACCTTATTAATTGTACTACGTGATCGTAATGGTTTGCCGTATTCATGGCGCTGTACTCACATGTCCCAGATAAATATTGTTTAAAAGAAATATCGTGTGCGAAATGATATTGCACAAATGCTTGATATATATTGGTAACGATGTTAGCGATCTTTTGAGTGCAAAAAAATTCAATACTATTTTAGGTCCCCATATAATAATAGACGCAGACATGATGAATGTCGTGAGTTAATTTAATCGTATCTGGAAATACGCTAAACCAGCAGAAAAAAGAGTGTTCGTAAAGTTATGATAATTCTGAACAACAGTCTAAAAAGAATTACAAAATTGGTAGTTTCATAATAGAATTTAGGAACAATTTAATAAAAATCACTTTTCTGGCTACGAAATTATACAAGTGGGTGAAACCATGCACCCAATCAAGGTAAGTAGAGGAGAAAATAAAATTTAATGAAAATAGGGACATGTTAATAATTCGGAAATTGAACGTCACACAGTGGAAATGGGACATACGATTAATTCGGATAGTTGTCGATGAATATCGCTATGCGGTCGATAAATATTGCCAAGCTTGATTAGAGAATCCTACGAAATTAAATCAAGAGACGATATACTAAATGAAAAAAAAATGAATAGGTATGACTTTTCCTGTTATCTGAATGATATTGAGAATACATTCGCACTAACGGTGGAAATCCCATAGCGTTTTAAAGCGGACAAATACTGCAGTTTCTCCGACTCAAACATTTTCGTGGCTAGTGCAATTTTGTGGTCTTGACCAACCTCCCTTTTTAACATTTGTTAATTTTATATTTTGTTGTTGAAAATGTTCTACCCAATAACTTTATATGCGATACAATAATTGCAACAGGTCATAAGTCAAATACGATTTTATAATCAATTTTTGTCTCGGAATAACAAGGTATGCTGCTCCCAATATCGAATGTGCTTTTTAGTCAAGGCAGGTTAAAATTCACCGCTACAGCAAGTAAATTAGAACTCTTCAAGACAGATGAATATCAACTACATAGAAGAGAATAAGATAAGATTCTCATCTTCGTCTTTAGTTTTTTTAAATTAGGGATCAGTGGCTTCATCATTCAACACAGGCAAGCGTCAATTTTCTTAGATGGAAGAATACAGACTTTATACTATTTTATTTAACTATTTTATTTTAAGCGGATCTCCTCTTTCTCTAACTAGACTACAGTCTAATTTAATCAACGTGCTGAATTGAACTCAATTTTTTTTATATTTGACTTCACAGTTACTTGTAACTCAGTTCCTTTTAGAGAACATTTTTACATGAAGTTTATCTGTTTTATATTTCGTATAACATCATTTTGCGCTTAGGGAAGTTAATATTTCACGAATTTGAGATTATTTTGTTTGCTTTTCAATGATCTATCGCCATAACCAACTTTAGAAATATATTTATGGTCATTAAATTGTTCGAGAATTAAAGGTTAATCCTAGCTCTTTTTCTCTAGAATATTGTTTTTGTTTAGGAAATTTATTTTTGAACGGGATTATGTTCTAAACATTTTAAAGCCAATCTCAGTGAAAATTTCTTCTGCGTTTCCTCTGATCGATAATTGGTGGTATTAGAAATTTCTAAAGCTATTAATAATATCAATTTTAATTCTATTTCGTCCTTTCTCCATGATAAGGAGCTTCGTGAGTTTATCCTGTCTCAGATTATCTAATGTCTGGGGAACAAATCAGTCACTGGCGTATGTGTTGCCGTGAGTAGCAACCAAAATTTTTCTGTATTGGGTCCTAATCTAATTGAACTAACTCTCTTTCTCAGATAAAAAATTATTATTTGTCATCACAAATTACTGAGCTATGTGAATGATTTGACTCTATCTCTCCTGCCTTGGCAATTTTGCCCTATTATTAAGCATAATTAACACCGACGTCGTCAAAATTGTCCGTAACTGAAATGCTATTCTCACTAAGCAGAGACATGGTTTGACCATAATTTTATTTACGTGAATTATTAAGTTTATAAATTATTTGTAATCTTCTACAATCAACTAGTTTTTCTATACGCGATAAAAAAATTACATTATATTTCATATATTTTACACTACGTTCGAAAAAAAAAGTAAATAATAATTTAACTGCTTCTAAGATTGATGTAAGCCAGTTTAAAATCAGAACGCGATTGGTTGTCATGTTTTATAAATCAATTTTATTTCCTATCTATTTTCACACATTAACATGCGAAGTACTTTAGCAGATTTATCTTTCATTGTGCGTAGCTTACAACCCCGTATTAGAAGTGTATCAATTTGGGTATTTCATGTTACCCATCAGAAAATTCACTAGCAAATCTAATTATGTCTTTTAATGCCAGAAAGCATAGAAACTGCAACATTTGCTCTTAAGAAATCTATTTCACTTATGCGCAGAACTCGTATCGAACTATTCACTGACGATCTACCTTCATTAAACTTCCGGCTTGTTTAATAACCTCTACTAAATTTCCAAATTAATCTACTATTTCACATAGATTCTTGCATAGAAAACCATTGAGACAACAATTAATGGTTGTTGACGAGTGTGAACTTATGTGCATATTTTTCTGTATAAACTAATAATTGAATGAGGTAGCAAAGACAATTCATGCAATATACGAGTTTCTTACTTATTGGGATCTCTTCATGTACTGTCCACATTATTTTTGGTTATATATTAACAAATGTTTCTTTGGGCAGGTTTTCCATCAGGTGGGGTTATGTGGAATCACCTTCGACAAATTTTCTGTTGACAATGGCATTTATATAGACCATTTTTGCAGCGCATTCAAGTAAATAATTCTCATTTCTAAACATTATTTTAGCCTTTACACTTTATTGTTTTAATTGTGTGATAATATTGCATTAGTATATAGATTAAACATCATAGTCGCGTTATGTATTAATTTTTGTATTTGTACAAAAACTTATTCAAACATTGTACTTACACCATTATATGACAAATACATTTTAGATTTAATTTTATTACTATTCGTAAAGTTTAATTATTATAATGCTGTCGATGATTTAGATAGGTCAGTTTGAATCAAATATTAAATAAATTTATTGTATATCTCTTTTTTCTTGAGAAATTTATTTTGTCGTTTGCCTTTGCAAAAACTTATGGCTTATTAATATGGTTTTTAATTTTGAATTACTATTTTTACACAGAACTAGATTCCTTTGCGAATTATATTTTTTTATAAAATTTATTTTATCGATCAATTTATTAGGTAAAAAACGCTACTCTTCAGTCTATTTTTCTCACTTAATGCGCAAATTTCAATTATTTCATTATTTCTTAAAATCAGGGCACAAATGATTAAACATAATGATTAATGTAACAATATCAAGTATTTAAGCGCAAAAGTATTTGCCGACAATTAATAAAAAAAATTAAACTAAAAAACCAAGCATCTTAAGGCATGAAAACGACATTTAGAAAAAAATTAACAAGAGTTTTAGTTGATAGCTGGCTAAATTCCATTTAAACATTTTATGTTGGATATAACTATTTCAAGGGATGTTTCACAATCTTTTATAATTAAGCAATGAAAGCATTTTTTATACTTCTTTTGCGCATCGTACGTAGCCGATAAATTTGTCGACAAAATAGATTAATATTTATTTTAAAGTTGCTAAACTCTTTGTTTTCCAATAAAAGTGATGTTGCACACTCACTTAAAAGTTTACAGTTTCACGTTTGATGCAAAATTTTAGCTTATTGAAATGTTGAACAAAGTTTTCGACAAAGGTATAATTACCGATTTAATTAGACTACATGATATTTATTCGTTTAAATGTTCTTCATTTAGCAAAATGACAGAATTGAGTGAATTGTTGATCACGTAATAAAGTAAGTTAACTTTATAGATGAAGAAATCGATTATATTAATTTCATTGGTACAATTATAATTTATCTGATTAGGAAGAAGCACACATTCTAAATTGATTCTAAATTTAGTTTTTTTTAATTTTGGTGTATATTGTACTCAGAAAACTTGTTATCATTTTAATTTACCGAAATATGTCAATAGGGAAGATGTCGTTTTTTTATAAGTGTCTGCATTCGAAAGAAAAATTAAACTGTTAAATATTTGCCAGAAATGCGTACTATATTAAAACGTGGAATAGATTGACTTGAAACAAACTGTCATTTGTGCATAGTCATAAAAATAAACAAAAGTTTACGGAATGTATTATTTGGTCAAATGTATTTAAGCTTGATGGGTTTTTAATTAACTACTTAGCGTAGAAAATCTGTAGCATTAGTTTGGCGCGGCTCTGCGACGGCTTTGCGGAAGTCAGCCAATACCTAGAATTCGAGATTATCAATTCTAATTTTGTAAAATGTGAAAATGTTTCGTCTTAGAAGAGAAAGTATTTAACTTTTTGTATAACGAAACAAAGCGTGACTCTTTTGAAGATAACAAAACAAAACTAAATGATCAGTCGTATTACAATTTGGTGTTGCGAATAATTAAACCATGTTTGATTAGAAGGCAAATTAATTTAACAATCGATTTAAGCGTTATTTTGCGCATTTTTGTGACTACTGGTTGTGAAACACACAGCTTATTTAAAAGTTACTGAGATAATATGTTCTATACTGCTAGGAACTTTATCTACCGAAATAAAGTAAAACTTATACGAGACTACTTGGCTCAAGAGTCGCATATTGGATTTTCTATGTCATATAGTCTGTTTATCGTGGAATTTCAAAACGCGTCAATTCCTGTGACGAACGGAGTTTTTGCCAGGTGCACGACTGGTTAAATTAAATGCGATTTGTTTTTTATCTCAAGCTCACGTAAAATACTGGCACCTACATCAAATATATGCCTATCATATGTGAGATATTGTTGAGCAGCTCATGTGTATACTAGTATTTTACATTATATATATATATATATATATATATATATATATATATATATATATATATATATATTTCTAATTCGGAAGAAAAACACATTAATTACAAAGTGGATAATGGCCATTTATTTCGAGAATACTAAACTTCGCTCTACATTTTTTCATTTACATTTATTCTGGGTTTTCATTTGATTATGTGGGTGGCACCAAATCTGACTCGGTTTAACTTCTATTTCTTGCTTTGGCTGATTTGTAAGTGTGTATGCATTTGTGTCTGTGTGTGAGTGCCTGTTTGCATGTAAGGGTCTTTCTCGCTGTATTGCAAAGTGATGTCTGAGATCTAGTTATTCTTGTATTGATGGCTTGAGAGTTAACCAACTTTTCGGAATGTTGGCTGTTACGTGTACGAATGTTATTTTTCCGAGTATAGCCTTTCGTTTCCTCTTGTTCTGTATTTTTTTCTTCTCTTGGTAACAGAGCATATAAGGACTGCACTGTTGATAGTTCATATTGTTTCAAAATTTCTGTCTCCATATGTGCAGCTACTTTTTCCTCTTCTGTTTGATGCAAATCCGATCGAATATTTGTTGAGTCTGGTCGAAAGGGTGCTTGATCTTGCCTGAAGGCTAGTAAATTTTTTGATTGTGTGATTCGTGGCCAGTCAATTAGAATATCATGCTGATGAAACTTTTGAATTTTTAAGCCAGTTGTTTGTTGTTTTATATAAAGGGCTTCATAAATATATAATAATTTTTATAATTTTGCTTTATGTAGAATTGAGAAATTGATCATATTAACTGGGTGCCCCGTTTTCAATACATGATGGGAAATAGCTGATTTTCCTGACGGTGACAAGCCTTTTTAATCCATTTCTTCGGTAAATGTGGCTGAATTCTATCAATCAATTGCTTTTTGTGCGTTCAATATGTGTGCTTGTGCACAAACATTTTAAGTTGTAGACTATAAATGATTTTGAGAGAATTGGCAATTGATCTTTGGCATCCAACCTCATGATTTTCTGTGTGCCAAATGTGATGTTAACTTTAACACTGGGAAAATTCTCCTTATTTATTCTATTAGCCGCCGTGCAATTATTTAGTTCTGTACGTTGCCTTTAAACAGTAAGTTTAGGAAAACCTGCTTGACGTTATCGTCTCTAATGCGAATTTGCATTGGTCTGATGTTAACATTAATGAACCGCTCTGGAAAGTTTTCATCAGCAAAATTTTCTTCAGGTAGCCCAGTTCTTTCTCAATCTTGTGTTCAAAAAAGATCTTCCTGATTCTGTTTGCTAGGTTGTTTAGTAAGTTTCTTTTGTGGGATTTCGGCACTCTGCTGTTGTAATGAATGTATTGCTCGGTGAAAGTGGATTTTTATGTATGGCCAGTGTTAAATCCCCATTTTCTTCTTGAATAAGCTTGATGCCAAGGAAGGGAAAACTATTGCCTTTTTCGAACTCGAGTGTGGATGGAATGTCTGGATCGGCTCCATTAGCTTGTTTGAGGATTTCGAATGGATCTGCTGTTTCTGGGATGAACAACAATATATCATCTACATAAGTTTTGTAGAGTGCGCACTGGTCAATTATACATTTTAGGCTCGTTTTTCCAAGATGATACATGTATACATTTGCCAGGAGGGGTGCAATGAAGATTCCAATAGCTACATTATTAATCTGACGGTAGTATTCCCCTTCAAATTTAAATTGCACGTTTTTTTGTACATGCTATTATTAGGTTTTTGATATCATTGGTGTCTATAGGAAAATCGTAAAACTTACTTTTAATCAGGTCACACAAGATCGTCATTGTCTTATTCAGTGGAATGTTCGTAAGTAAGGATGAGACGACAAGCGAGACCATTTTGTTCTGTAGAATGTTCTTCGCCCTCAGTTCAACTGCCTGCTCGAAGGTGTCCTTTATAGTGTTTGCATTTATGTTATTTCGTATTGGTTGAAGTATTTTGCAGACAAAATTAGCTGGTTTATGTTGCGGATCATTGATCATTGACATAATGGGACGCATCGAAGGAGCTCCTGAGGCTGTCAAGGCTTTATGAGTTCTTTGTTTGCCGTAAGATATATATATATATATACCTGAATTTATTTATTATTTAACGCTTAATGGGTAACAAATTAGTTCAGAGAGGAGCAGAAAATTATTTTGATGTCAGCATTAAAAACTGACCCATATACTTCCGCTTTTCGTGCTTACTCGCGAATCACCGGTATGAAATATGCATGCGTTAATATTGTTTTTCCTAATTAAGTATAAAATTATTACACAACTCACACTGTAGTAAACTAACAAATATTAAATAATAAATTATACCTCTATAAAAGTTGAAATATTACTTGAATGTCCAATCGTTCACCCGTAAGTACTCAGCGTTTTATAGTTTAGAATGCTAAACATTGTGTATTTTCCGTTTAGGTAGTTTCCAGAATACTAACATAGAAATAATAAACCAAAAGTTGCCTGACATGATAAGAGCCCAGAAAAAATAATTCGAGCCACATACGGAATGTAAGAAGCTATAAAATGTTAACTTTATTCTATCTGTATCATTCTGTCGAACTTTCCTTCACGATAAGTCAGAGCAAAATCAAATCCAATTAAAGTATGAGAAAAATACTCAAACATAATTTTGCTATAATCATATTTTCCCTATCACAGTGTTATTAGAGATAGAAAAGTTTAAAAATTCTTATGTCATTACGATTATATAACTCGAAATAGAAATGAAATTATACAATGGCCTATTCTTTTTCTATATTAAATTCTTATTGAACATTAATTCTTATATATATATATATATATATATATGTATATATATATATATATATATATATAAATTCATTTTAATATGGCTTCCCCATGTGACATAGCATCTGTTATTTAAATACATAGCGGAAAAGGCTAAGTGGTACTTTACGTCGAACGAGACACAATCTACGTTAAACATGAAGGAAGAGCTATTAAAAAGTATTAATTAATATATTTTTTACTAAATTGCATATAGTACTAGACAGGGAAGGCATAATAGATGAATGCTAGACTGAGAAACGTATTTGTCCTTGTTTGAGCTCTGGACAAGGAATATTCTTATAATTACAATGTGAGATTCCCAATAAAGACAAAACCGGCCTACTTCATAAATTTTCTTTTCCATTTTAAGCTACTATTAGTATGTAATTGAAAATTTCGTTTAGTTTTTAGCAGCTATGTCACCTTTGAACCAGTGAATTCCTCGAAATCATGTGAGCCCTGGTTGGAGCTCCAAAGGCGACAAATTTTGGCAAGCGCTTGACGGGTTTTAAATAATTAGGATACACGTCTACTTGATGATTTGCCTTTGCTTAGGCAAGCTATGTATAATTCATACTGACAACATATATATCAGAAAAATACTATTATAAATCCTCAGTGAAATATCTGCTAGTATATTTGTATATTTAGATATGTCATCAAAAACATCCATTTTTAATTTCTATATAGAGTATTATGGCGTTAGTATAAAAAAATCCTTGCACATATTCATGAATGCAGTTCATCGAGAAAATCAATTTTGTTTCATTTTTACTCAAGAAATAGTTGGCCGAACTTACACAGCCAAGGAACATCAGCTACGAACTATCATATATATATATATAAATATAT